>JAPQNM010001684.1:0-7500 GCA_029783475.1 Metacarcinus magister | reverse complement strand
CCTCCTCCTCCTCCTCCTCGTAAGACATCGGATGCTGGTATTGACAGGAGAATCTAAGGAATATCACACATTCACCTGCTTGTATAATCTCCTTCTCCTTCTCCTTCTCCTCCTCCTCCTCCTCCTCCTCCTCCTCCTCCTCCTCCTCCTCCTCCTCCTCCTCCTCCTCCTCCTCCTCCTTTTACTCCTTTATCTCCTTTACTCTCATTTCCTGTCGTCCACTTTGCATCATCCACTTCTATTGTATTTCCATATATTATCTCTCTCTCTCTCTCTCTCCTCTCTCTCTCTCTCTCACTCTCACTCTCACTCTCTCTCTCTCTCTCTCTCTCTCTCTCTCTCTCTCTCTCTCGTATCATATGCAAATAACTTTCTCTCACTACTTTATTTGCATTTACCGCTTCAAAGGTGACTCCCACACACACACACACACACACACACACACACACACACACACACACACACACACACACACACACACACACACACACACACACATAAACACACACACCCTTGACACGTGTGCGGGTTTAGGTTTAGTGGGACAGGTTTCAGGTTTAAATGTCTACCTGTCACTCCCACGGTAATTACCTGCCTCTCACCTGGAATTAATTAAGAGATAATTAAGAGATGCTGGCTGGGCGATAGTGAGGTAATGAGTGAGACTTGAGATATGAGAGAGAGAGAGAGAGAGAGAGAGAGAGAGAGAGAGAGAGAGAGAGAGAGAGAGAGAGAGAGAGAGAGAGAGAGAGAGAGAGAGAGAGAGAGGTTGTTGAGGGAGTGTTGTTTAAACGGGAAAAATAAATCAATAGATAAATAAACTTTGACAGTAAAAGGAAGTTATTCCAAACTAACTTTCCTCTCCCTCTCCCTCCTCCTCCTCCTCCTCCTCCTCCTCCTCCTCTCCTCCTCCTCTCCAAACACTCCACACAACAACCCAAAGGAGGGGAAAAAAGTACACAAACTTGAGGCAAAAAGTCAATGCTAGTTGATGTGAGATAAATCTTTCTTCCCTTTAAGTAAACAAAGATAGAAGGAAACAAACAAAAGTAAATGTAGATAAGATAGATAAATAAGATAGTAATGAATATATAAATAGATAGATAGATAAATAGATAAATAGATAGATAAAAATTCTACTAATGAGAACAAATTAGATAGACGAGATAGGAATAGATAATAAAAATAAGATAGATAAGGTAAGATATTAATAGATGAATTGAGATAGATAAATGTAGAGATAGATAAAACATTTCTATCAAGTAAACATAAGATAGATACACGATATATTAATAGATAAAACAGATAGATAAGACAATTACGATAAGAAAATCAAGATACTAAAGAATATGATTGATAGTTAAATAGATAGATAAAGAAGGAAACAAGATAAATATAATAAAGATAATAAGATAGAAAAAACAATTCAATTACGGTGGAAAAAACAAGCTATTCTCCGCTACACAAACACACAAGTATTTTCGAAAACGTTAACAAGGGAAAAAAAATATATAATTGAATAAAATGAAAAATAAGTAAAAAAAAATAAAGAAGAAAAGAAAAGAAAAGAAAGAAAAGACAGTATAAAAGATAGACACACAAAAAAACAAGCAAACAAAACAAGAGAGAAAGAAAGAATGAAAGAAAAAAAGAAAATGTGGAAAAGTAGGAAGTCTTGTTTCTTTCTTTCAATTTTCATTTTTTATTAATTTACTTTTTACTTTGATTCTTAACTTTTGTTTTAACTTTGAAAATCAGTGAATGAAGAGAAAAACATAGACGAGAGAGAGAGAGAGAGAGAGAGAGAGAGAGAGAGAGAGAGAGAGAGAGAGAGAGAGAGAGAGAGAGAGAGAGAGAGAGAGAGAGAGAGAGAATAGAGGGGGTGAGGGGGGGGTGGAGATAACCTTTTATAGCCAGCCATTCACAGTAATCTTTCGCCAGGTGTAAACAATTAGCGAGTCAGCTGAACAGGTGACCAGGTGAAGGTAAACTATTTTTGATCCTAAATTTCACACAGGTCTTTCAAAATAATAATAAATAATAATAATAATAATAATAATAATAATAATAATAATAATAATAATAATAATAATAGAGGAAAATATTGCTCAGTGTCCCCGTAAAAGTTTTAATTAAGTGAAGATGAACTAATAAAACTGAAAAAGAAAAAAAAAACACGTACTACGAGTTGGTATTTAATAGAGTGGATAATTATTGATCCTTTCACTTGGTTTCACTCAGTTTCGTTCAGTTATTGTTGAGGAGAAGCTGAGAAACTAAACTAAACTTGTCTAATCATACTAATTAATCACTAATGAACAACAATTAACAATAGTATCATTATCATCATTATTATTATTATCATTATTACTGAGGCAAGATTATAGAAGCTTTAATAATCACCTAACTTTCTTCTTTCATTTCTAATTTTCAGTCATCATAGATTTCCTAGACTATTCATTTTTTTCCTCTCATTTCTAATTTACTGTCATCATAAATTTCCTACTAGTCTTTCCAGCTTTTTTTTTTCCTCTTTTCTAATTTTTATATCATCTTTAATTTTCTGGTCTTTTAATTTTTGTTTTCCTCTCTCCTTTCTAATTTTCTCCCAACTGGTGAGGATAATATTACGTTTCTGGGTCTCGTTCACTCTTATTTGGCTTCTTTCCACCATCACTGAGGAGATGAGACACGGGATGGATGCTGCAATAACTCACATCACGTTTTTTGTTATGAAATCTGTGTAAATCTAGATGAGAAACCCTTTAAAACTATTATTTATGAAGCCAATACTAAGATAATCTAATTAATAAACAACACGAATGTCAAGAATATCCTTATAACGTCAATATAATCAGTAAATAATTAAGAACGTAAATTTATCTTATATATTAGCAAATCTAGATGAGAAACCCCTTTAAAACTAATATTTATCAACCCAATACTAAGATAACCTAATTAATATACAACAAAAACATCCTTACAACATCAACATCATCATTAATATTCAAAAAGTTAAGAAAATACGTAAATATATAAATTCGTATTAGTTCCCCAAGGTGCCACTTCTGTTTTGAGGCGCTGGTGTGGTGATAGGATTGTTATCTCTCCTCCCTTGTTATCAGTGTATAGACGGTACTAGGTATAGCATTGAATCCTGTCTATAACCTTTGATAGACGTCCTTGTTAACCTCAGGAGTTCCTAAAGGGAGTTGGATGCTGTATCTCAGTTGTTGATCCTCTATTCAGCTGTTTGTTATTGATTGTGTGGTGGTGGTGGTGGTGGTGGTGGTGGTGGTGGTGGTGGTGGTGGTGGTGGTGGTGGTGGTGGTGGTGGTTGTTATTGTGTGATAAGGACGAAAGGGAAGAAGAGAAGGAAGACGAGGATATAAGAGGAAGAAGAGGACTAAAAAGAGAATGGAGGAGGAAGAGGAGAATGGAGGAGGAGGAGAATGGAGGAGGAGGAAAAGGAGGCAGATGAGTAGGAACAGAAGAAACAAACAGAAAAAACAAAGGAATAAAAAGCAACGAGACAACGGCTTAACATAATCTCCCAAAAAAGAGGAAATAAAAAAGGGAAACGAAACGAAACAAAATAAATAAGACAAAGACAAACTCACACAACTAAAAGCCAAACAACAAAAACAAAACAAACAAAAACAAAAACAAACAAAGTTGCAGGTCTTTTCGCCTTTCCTTCCTGTCTTATTTCCGGGTCGAACAGGGGAGAGGAAGGAGGAAAAAAGGGAGGGGGAGGGAAAGGGGGAGGGGAAAGGAGGGGAGGGAAAGGGAGGGAGGGGAAGGAGCAAAGGGGGGCTGGGATTAACACAGGATCAGAGCTGGAGGCCATTTACCCCTCCACCCCCTCCCCCCCCCTCACACCCAAACACAAAAAGAAAATAAATAAAAAAAATATATATAAATAAATAAAAATAGTTATAAAAAAGAAAATGATTGGGGGCTTTTTTAAGGTAGTAAGAATATAAAGGTATTTGTGTAAAGGTGAATTAGGTTTCATTTTATATTATGGAAGAAAAAAAAAATGAGTTCAGATTCGTGTTTAGTTTGCTAGACAACACGAGAATATTTTTAACAATTTTTTTATTTTTTATTTTTTTAAGAGTAACTATTAATGAAAAGGAAAACCAAATGGATTTCCTCTGTTTTCCTCAATTATTTAAATGTTTATATAAAGGAAGTGTTGGTTTAAGTCATTATTCAAACCTTCATTACCTTTTCCGTGAATTCTGTATAAAAGGGAATCTACTTAGGTGTGAAAATATACATAATCTGTAAACTTCTACTTCACTTATACATTCATAAATAAACTTACTCTATTTAACCTAATTGAATACTCTTTGATGCTGCCCCTTCATCTCTCTCTCTCTCTCTCTCTCTCTCTCTCTCTCTCTCTCTCTCTCTCTCTCTCTCTCTCTCTCTCTCTCTCTCTCTCTCTCTCTCTTTCATTAAGTTGCACTACACTACGTAAACTCATTTCACGGGTCAACCTTCAGAAAAGACCAAACACCTCTTCCCCTCACCTTCCCCTCACCTTCCCCTCACCTTCCCCTCTTTTATCATCCCTTCTAACACATCTTCCCTTCCTTCCTTCCCTTCTGTCTCCCCTCAACGTACGCCTCTCTCTCTCTCTCTCTCTCTCTCTCTCTCTCTCTCTCTCTCTCTCTCTCTCTCTCTCTCTCTCTCTCTCTCTCTCTCTCTCTCTCTCTCCCCTCGTCATCACTTGTCTGTCTTTTGCCTTCAGTTTTCCCCTCACATCATTCATACCTCCTCCTCCTCCTCCTCCTCCTCCTCCTCCTCCTCCTCCTCCTCCTCCTCCTCCTCCTCATTCTCCTTTTTTTCCCTCCTCCCTTATTCATAATATTTCACTCCATCATTCCTTTCCTTTTTTTTTCCTCCTCCTTTCAAGTCATTTTTCCCTCCTTGTCATTTCTCCTCGTATTATTTTTTTTTATTATTATTATTCCTTTCCCCTCACTTACCTCCTTCTTTTCCTCTTTTCCTCCTCCTCTTACTCCTTCATTAAATTTTCTTCTCCTCTCACTTACTCATCATTTCTCCTCTTTTATCTCTCTTTTTTTCCTCTTTCCCTTCTAGCATACTCTTATTTTTTTTCCCCTTTTCATCTCTTACGTTCTTACATCCTCTTTTCCTCTTTTCCCCTTCAATTCACACATTCACTACACAGTTACTTCCCCTTACTTGCCTTCCCTTCCCAGCCTTACCCTACTCCTTCCCCTCACTTTCCCTTCCCTTCCCCTCGCTCTCCCCTCCCCTTCCCCTTCCCTTCCCCTCGTTTCCCCTCACTTCTACAGCTACATTAGCCTAAAGGTAATCCAGGTGGCTTCAGAACTTTAGGTTTAAAATGTAATTGTACTCCCTAGATCTCTCTCTCTCTCTCTCTCTCTCTCTCTCTCTCTCTCTCTCTCTCTCTCTCTCTCTCTCTCTCTCTCTCTCTCTCAATGTTGTCTTTCCACTACCATCACAGTGAAAGAGAGAGAGAGAGAGAGAGAGAGAGAGAGAGAGAGAGAGAGAGAGAGAGAGAGAGAGAGAGAGAGAGAGAGAGAGAGAGAGAGAGAGAGAGAGAGAGAGAGAGAAGCATACATCTCATTCCCAAGTTTGAGAACAACTGACTGACAGACAAACATACAAAAAACAGTTAAGTAAAGATGCAGACAGACAGACAAGACAGACAGACAGACAGGTGAGTTAAATGTACATTAGAAATTAATTAGTGTAGACACCCACACAACAACACGTCTGTCTCTCTCTCTCTCTCTCTCTCTCTCTCTCTCTCTCTCTCTCTCTCTCTCTCTCTCTCTCTCTCTCTCTCTCTCTCTCTCTCTCTCTCTCTCTCTAAGCGATCTAATATCTTTCCTTCCTCCTTCTATCCCTTCTTCCCCTCCTCCCTTCCTTCCTCCCTCCCTTCCTTCCTTCCTTCTTCCTTCTTCCTTCCTCCTCTTCTTCCTCCTCCTCCAGGGAACATGTGCGTTATCTCTCTTCGAGGCATAGAAGAGGCTTATCTCCTCCTCCTCCTCCTCCTCCTCCTCCTCCTCCTCCTCCTCCTCCTCCTCCTCCTCCTCCTCCTACCGTAGTGAAGCAGGAGGAAGAACAGAGAAGAAAGGGAAAGAATAGGATGTAGGGATAAGAAAGGTGTTTAGGAAAGAAAACAGGAAAATAAACAATAAATAAATAAAAGAAATAGCAAATAATAAGTAATAATAATTGGGATTGGAAAAAATATATTATAAGAAAAGAGAAATGGAAAGAAAGAAAGAAAGTGAGAAAAAATCCACCACAGGAAAAGAAAAACTATAAAAAAAATAATAATACAATAAAAAAAATACAACATAAATAATATATAAATAAAAAACCGAAAACATATTCAAACAAACAAAAAAATAAGAAATAAACAGGAAAAAAAAGTTAAAAGAAAAAAATAATATAAACTAAAATTACAAACAATAATAATAATAATAATAATAATAATAATAATAATAATAATAATAATAATAATAATAATAATAATAATACAAGTAAGAAGAGAAAGTCCACTAAAATGATGGACGTGAGGGGAATCGAGGATATTATGAAGGGGGAAAGAGAGAGAGAGAGAGAGAGAGAGAGAGAGAGAGAGAGAGAGAGAGAGAGAGAGAGAGAGAGAGAGAGAGAGAGAGAGAGGAAATACATGATAAAGATAGAGGAAAAAAACTGAAGTGACAGAAAGAGAAGGAGAAAGATAGACAGATAGACAGATAGATAGATATAGAGATAGAGAGAGAGAGAGAGAATCAATATCTAAAATTAGAGAGAAAAGCCACACGAGCACCTGTTGATAGCAGATTGAAAGCAAAAATGAGCCTCTCTTTTTTTTTTTCTCTCTCTCTCTCTCTCTCTCTCTCTCTCTCTCTCTCTCTCTCTCTCTCTCTCTCTCTCTCTCTCTCTCTCTCTCTCTCTCTCTCTCTCACCTTGACCTCCTCGCCTTAAAAGGACATTTCCATGATGTTATGAAATATTTCACAGTGTATCAACTTAAAAACATGTGTGTGTGTGTGTGTGTGTGTGTGTGTGTGTGTGTGTGTGTGTGTGTGTGTGTGTGTGTGTGTGTATGTGTGTGTGTGTGTGTGTGTGTGTGTGTGTGTGTGTGTGTGTGTGTATGTGTGTGTGTGTGTGTGTGTTGTGTGTGTGTGTGTGTGTGTGTGTGTGTGTGTGTGTGTGTTCAAGCAGAATTCATACGTTTCTCCTGATTAATGTGAAATTGCGTTTGTATCATTTTATTTATTTAGTCTGCTGTTCACCTGCAATGATTCTGACGAAACTGGAATGCAACTAGAATAAAACTGGAATGAAACTGGAACGAAATGGAATGAAACTGTGACGAAACTGGTGTTGGTAGTGGTGATAGTAGTAGTAGTAGTAGTAGTAGTAGTAGTAGTAGTAGTAGTAGTAGTAGTAGTAGTAGTAGTAGTAGTAGTAGTAGTA
>JAPQNM010001683.1:0-10437 GCA_029783475.1 Metacarcinus magister | reverse complement strand
AAGCAAAAGGACGTTTGTATATATATATATATATATATATATATATATATATATATATATATATATACATATATATATATATATATATATATATATATATATACATATATATATATATATATATATATATATATATATATACATATATATATACATATATATATATATATATATATATATATATATATACAAACGTCCTTTTGCTTTCTGTTTATATACACTCACACACACACATATACACACACATACACACACACACACACACACACACACACACACACACACACACACGTTTTGGTGTGTGCGTGTGTGTGTGTGTGTGTGTGTGTGTGTGTGTGTATGTGTGTGTATATGTGTGTGTGTGAGTGTATATAAACAGAAAGCAAAAGGACGTTTGTATATATATATATATATATATATATATATATATATATATATATATATATATATATATATATATATACATATATATATATATATATATATATACATATATATATATATATATATATATATATATATATATATACATATATATATATATATATATATATATATATAAATATATACATATATATATATATATATATATATATATATATATATATATATTTATATATATATATATATATATATATATATATATATATATATTTATATATATATATATATATATATATATATATATATATATATATATATGTATATATATATATATATATATATATATATATACATATATATATATATATATATATATATATATATATATATACATATATATATATATATATATATATATATATATATATATATATATATATATATATATTTATATATATATATATATATATATATATATATATATATATATTTATATATATATATATATATATTATATATATATATATTTATATATATATATATATATATATATATATATATATATATATATACATATATATTTATATATATATATATATATATATATATATATATATATAATCATGTTTTTATATAAATATTAAGTTTCATTTTACAGCGTAATTATTAGTCATAGAACAAATATTCATAATGACAGTTGTACAGTTAAACTAGGTGTATCAGATGCTGCAATGATATTTCCAATATTTCTAATAGCTTTCGGGAAAATGAGGAAGAAAGTCATGTTTTTATATAAATATTAAGTTTCATTTTACTGCGTAATTATTAGTCATAGAACAAATATTCATAATGACAGTTGTACAGTTTAATTAGGTGTATCAGATGCTGCAGTGATATATCCAATATCTCTAATAGCTTTCGAGAAAATGAGGAGGAAAGTCATGTTTTTATATAAATATTAAGTTTCATTTTACTGCGTAATTATTAGTCATAGAACAAATATTCATTATGACAAGTGTACAGTTTAATTAGGTGTATCAGAGGCTGCAATGATATTTCCAATATCTCTAATAGCTTTCGGGAAAATGAGGAGGAAATTCATGTTATTATATAAATATAAAGTTTAATTATACTGCGTAATTATTAGTCATAGAACAAATATTCATAATATCAGTTGAACAGTTTAATTAGGCGTATCAGATGTTGGAATGATATTTCCAATATCTTTAATAGCTTTCGAGAAAATGAGGAGGAAATTCATGTTTTTAAATAAATATTAAGTTTCATTTTACTAGGTAATCATTAGTCATAGAACAAATATTCATAATGACAATTGTACAGTTTAATTACGTGTATCAGAATCTGCAATGATATTTCCAATATCTCTAATAGCTTTCGAGAAAATGAGGAGGAAAGTCATGTTTATATATATATATATATAAAGTTTCATTTTACTGCGTAATTATTAGTCATAGAACAAATATTCATAATTTAAGTTTTACAGTTTAATTAGTTATATCAGATGCTGAAATGATATTTCCAATATCTATAATAGCTTTCGAGAAAATGAGGAGAAAATTCATGTTTTTATATAAATATTAAGTTTCATTTTACTGCGTAATTATTAGTCATAGAACAAATATTAATAATGACAGTTGTACAGTATAAATAGGTATATCAGATGCTGCAATAATATTTCCAATATCTCTAATAGCTTTCGAGGAAATGAGGAGAAAAGTTATGTTTATATAAAAATATTAAGTTTCATTTTACTGAGTAATTATTAGTCATAGAACAAATATTCATAATGACAGTTGTACAGTTTAATTAGGTGTATCAGATGCTGTAACGATATTTCCAATATCTCTAATAGCTTTCGAGAAAATTAGGAGGAAAGTCATGTTTTTATAAAAATATTAAGTTTCATTTTACTGCGTAATTATTATTCATAGAACAAATATTCATAATTTCAGTTTTACAGTTTAATTAGGTTTATCAGATGCTCCAGTGATATTTCCAATATCTCTAAAAGCTTTCGAGAAAATGAGGAGGAAATTCATTTTTTTATATAAATATTAAGTTTCATTTTACTGCGTAATTATTAGTCATAGAACAAATATTCATAATGACAATTGTACAGTTTAATTAGGTGTATCAGATGGTGCAATCATATTTCCAATATCTCTAATAGCTTTCGGGAAAATGAGGAGGAAAGTCATGTTTTTATATAAATATTAAGTTTCATTTTACTGCGTAATTATTAGTCATAGAACAAATATTCATAATCACAGTTGTACAGTTTGATTAGGTGTATCAGATGCTGCAATGATATTTCCAATATCTCTAATAGCTTTCGAGGAAATGAGGAGGAAAATCATGTTTCTAAATAAATATTAAGTTTAATTTTACTGCGTAATTGTTAGTCATAGAACAAATATTCATAATGACAGTTGTACAGTTTAATTAGGTGTATCAGATGCTGCAATGATATTTCCAATATCTCTAATAGCTTTTGGGAAAATGAGGAGGAAATTCATGTTTTTAAATAAATATTAAGTTTAATTTTACTGAATAATTATTAGTCATAGAAAAAATATTCATAATATCAGTTGTACAGTTTAATTAGGTGTATCAGCTGCTGCAATTATATTTCCAATATCTCTAATAGCTTTCAAGAAAATGAGGAGGAAAGAAATGTTTTTAAATAAATATTAAGTTTCATTTTACTGCGTAATTATTAGTCATAGAACTAATATTAATACTATCAGTTGTACAGTTTAATTAGGTCTATCAGATGCTGCAATTATATTACCAATATCTCTAATAGCTTGACGAGGAAAGTCATGTTTTTTATATAAAAATACGGTTTTATTTTACTACGTAATTATTAGTCATAGAACAAATATTCATAATATCAGTTGTACATTTGAGTTAGGTGTATCAGATGATGCAATGATATTTCCAATATCTCTAATAGCTTTCGAGAAAACAAGGAAGAAGGTAATTTTAAAAAAAGTAAAATTCAGTATTTATTAGTACTAGTGAAAATATTCATAATGACAGTAGTAGATTTTAATTAGGTCTATCAGATGCTGCAATGATATTTCCAATATCTCTAATAGCTTTCGAGAAAATGAGGAGGAATGTCATGTTTTTATATAAATATATAGTTTTATTTTACTGCGTAAAATGAACAAATATTCATAATGTCAGTTTAACAGTTTAATTAGGTCTATCAGATGCTGCAGTGATATTTCCAATATCTCTATTAGATTTCGAGAAAAGGAGGAGGAAAATCATGTTTTTATATAACTATTAAGTTTCATTTTACTGCGTAATTATTAGTCATAGAACAAATATTCATAATGCGAGTTGTACAGTTTAATTAGGTGTATTAGATGCTGCAATGATATTTCCAATATCTCTAATAGCTTTCGAGAAAATGAGGAGGTAAGTCATGTTTTTATATAAAAATTAAGTTTCATTTTACTGCGTAATTATTAGCCATAGAACAAATATTCATAATATCAGTTGTACAGTTTAATTAGGTGGTTCAGATGCTGCAATGATATTTCCAATATCTCTATTGGCTTTCGAGAAAATTAGGAGGAAATTCATGTTTTTAAATAAATATTAAGTTTAATTTTACTGCGTAATTATTAGTCACAGAACAAATATTCATAATATCAGTTTTACAGTTTAATTAGATGTATCAGATACTGCAATGATATTTCCAATATCTCTAATAGCTTTCGGGAAAATGAGGAGGAAAGTCATGTTTTTATATAAATATTAAGTTTCATTTTACTGCGTAATTATTAGTCATGAAAACAAATATTCATAATTACATTTGTACAGTTTAATTAGGTGTATCAGATGCTGCAATGATATTTCCAATATTTTTAATAGCTTTCGGGAAAATGAGGAGGAAAGTCATGTTTTTATATAAATATTAAGTTTCATTTTACTGCGTAATTATTAGTCATAGAAAAAATATTCATAATTTCAGTTTTACAGTTTAATTAGGTCTATCAGATGCTGCAATGATATTTCCAATATCTCTAATAGCTTTCGAGAAAATGAGGAGGAAATTCATGTTTTAATATAAATATTAAGTTTCATTTTACTGCGTAATTGTTAGTCATAGAACAAATATTAATAATGACAGTTGTACAGTTTAATTAGGTGTATCAGATGCTGCAATGATATTTCTAATATCTGTAATAGCTTTCGAGGAAATGAGGAGAAAAGTTATGTTTATATAAAAATATTAATTTTCATTTTACTGAGTAATTATTAGTCATAGAAAAAATATTCATAATGAGCGTTGTACAGTTTAATTAGGTGTATCAGATGCTGCACTGATATTTCCAATATCTCTAATAGCTTTCTAGAAAATGAGGAGGAAAGTCATGTTTTTATATAAATATTAAGTTTCATTTTACTGCGTAATTATTAGCCATAGAACAAATATTCATAATATCAGTTGTACAGTTTAATTAGATGTATCAGATGCTGCAATGATATTTCCAATATCTCTAATAGCTTTCGGGAAAATGAGAAGGAAATTCATGTTTTTAAATATATATTAAGTTTCATTTTACTGCGTAATTATTAGTCATAGAAAAAATATTCATAATATCAGTTGTACAGTTTAATTAGGTCTATCAGCTGCTGCAATGATATTTTCAATATCTCTAATAGCTTTCGAGAAAATGAGGAGGAAAGTCATGTTTTTAAATAAATATTTAGTTTCATTTTACTGCGTAATTATTAGTCATAGAACAAATATTCATAATATCAGTTGTACAGTTTAATTAGGTCTATCAGATGCTGCAATTATATTTCCAACATCTCTAATAGCTTTCAAGAAAATGACAAGGAAAGTCATGTTTTTATATAAAGATACGGTTTTATTTTACTGCGTAATTATTAGTCATAGAACGAATATTCATAATATCAGTTGTACATTTGAATTAGGTGTATCAGATGATGCAATGATATTTCCAATATCTCTAATAGCTTTCGAGAAAACGAGGAAGAAAGTAATTTAAAAAAAAGTAAAATTCAGTATTTATTGGTACTAGCGAAAATATTAATAATGACAGTACTAGATTTTAATTAGGTCTATCAGATGCTGCAATGATATTTCCAATATATCTAATAACTTTCGAGAAAATGACGAGGAAAGTCATGTTTTTATATAAAAATTAAGTTTCATTTTACTGCGTAATTATTAGTCATAGAACAAATATTCATAATGACAGTTGTACAGTTTAATTAGGTGTATCAGATGCTGCAATGATATTTCCAATATCTCTAATAGCTTTTGAGAAAATGAGGAGGAAAGTCATGTTTTTATATAAATATTAAGTTTCATTTTACTGCGTAATTATTAGCCATAGAACAAATATTCATTAAATCAAATGTACAGGTTCATTAGGTGTATCAGATGCTGATTTGATATTTCCAATATCTCTAATAGCTTTCGAGAAAATGAGGAGGAAAGTCATGTTTTTAAATAAATATTAAGTTTAATTTTACTGCGTAATTATTAGTCATAGAACAAATATTCATAATATCAGTTTTACAGTTTAATTAGGTGTATCAGATGCTGCAATGATATTTCCAATATCTCTAATAGCTTTCGAGAAAATGAGGAGGAAAGTCATGTTTATATATAAATATTAAGTTTCATTTTACTGCGTAATTATTAGTCATAAAACAAATATTCATAATGACAGGTGTACAGTTTAATTAGGTGTATCAGATGCTTCAATGATATTTCCAATATCTCTAATAGCTTTCGAGGAAATGAGGAGAAAATTTATGTTTATATAAAAATATTAAGTTTCATTTTACTGAGTAATTATTAGTCATAGAACAAATATTCATAATGACAGTTGTACAGTTTAATTAGGTGTATCAGATGCTGTAATGATATTTCTAATATCTCTAATAGCTTTCGAGAAAATGAGGAGGAAAGTCATGTTTTTAAATAAATATTAAGTTTAATTTTACTGCGTAATTGTTAGTCATAGAACAAATATTCATAATGACAGTTGTACAGTTTAATCAGGTCTATCAGATGCTGCAATGATATTTCCAATATCTCTAATAGCTTTCGAGAAAATGAGGAGGAAAGTCATGTTTTTATATAAATATTAAGTTTCATTTTACTGCGTAATTATTAGCCATAGAACAAATATTTATAATATCAGTTGTACAGTTTAATTAGGTGTATCAGATGCTGCAATGATATTTCCAATATCTCTAGTACCTTGCGAGAAAATGAGGAGGAAATTCATGTTTTTAAATAAATATTAAGTTTAATTTTACTGCGTAATTATTAGTCATAGAACAAATATTCATAATATCAGTTGTAGAGTTTAATTAGGTCTATCAGATGCTGCAATGATATTTCCAATATCTCTAATAGCTTTCGGGAAAATGAGGAGGAAAATCATGTTTATATATAAATATTAAGTTTCATTTTACTGCGTAATTATTAGTCATAGAACAAATATTCATAATGACAGTTGTACAGTTTAATTAGGTGTATCAGATGCTGCAATGATATTTCCAATATCTCTAATAGCTTTCGGGAAAATGAGTAGGAAAGTCATGTTTTTATATAAATATTAAGTTTCATTTTACTGCTTAATTATTAGTCATAAAACAAATATTCATAATTACAGTTGTACAGTTTAATTAGGTGTATCAGATGCTGCAATGATATTCCCAATATTTCTAATAGCTTTCGGGAAAATGAGGAGGAAAGTCATGTTTTTATATAAATATTAAGTTTCATTTTACTGCGTAATTATTAGTCATAGAAAAAATATACATAATTTCAGTTTTACAGTTTAATTAGGTTTATCAGATGCTGCACAAATATTTCCAATATCTCTGATAGCTTTCGAGAAAATGAGGAGGAAATTCATGTTTTTATATAAATATTAAGTTTTATTTTACTGCGTAATTATTAGTCATAGAACAAATATTAATAATGACAATTGTACAGTTTAATTAGGTCTATCAGATGCTGCAGTGATATTTCAAATATCTCTAATAGCTTTCAAGGAAATGAGGAGAAAATTTATGTTTATATAAAAATATTAAGTTTCATTTTACTGAGTAATTATTAGTCATAGAACAAATATTCATAATGACAGATGTACAGTTTAATTAGGGTTATCAAATTCCGTAATGATATTTCCAATATCTCTAATAGCTTTCGAGAAAATGAGGAGGAAAGTCATGTTTTTAAATAAATATTAAGTTTAATTTTACTGCGTAATTGTTAGTCATAGAACAAATATTCATAATGACAGTTGTACAGTTTAATTAGGTGTATCAGATGCTGCAATGGTATTTCCAATATCTCTAATAGCTTTCGGGAAAAAGAGGAGGAAAATCATGTTTTTAAATAAATATTAAGTTTCATTTTACTGCGTAATTATTAGTCATAGAAAAAATATTCATAATATCAGTTGTACAGTTTAATTAGGTGTATCAGCTGCTGCAATGATATTTCCAATATCTCTAATAGCTTTCAAGAAAATGAGGAGGAAAGTCATGTTTTTAAATAAATATTAAGTTTCATTTTACTGCGTAATTATTAGTCATAGAACAAATATTCATAATATCAGTTGTACAGTTTAATTAGGTCTACCAGATGCTGCAATTATATTTCCAATATCTCTAATAGCTTTCAAGAAAATGACGAGGAAAGTCATGTTTTTATATAAAAATACGGTTTTATTTTACTGCGTAATTATTAGTCATAGAACAAATATTTATAATATCAGTTGTACAGTTGAATTAGTTGTATCAGATGATGCAATGATATTTCCAATATCTCTAATAGCTTTCGAGAAAACGAGGAAGAAATTAATTTTTAAAAAAGTAGAATTCAGTATTTATTAGTACTAGTGAAAATATTCATAATGACAGTAGTAGATTATAATTAGGTGTATCAGATGCTGCAATGATATTTCCAATATCTCTAATAGCTTTCGAGAAAATGTGGAGTAAAATCATGTTATTATATAAATATTAAGTTTCATTACTGCGTAATTAATAGTCTTAGAACAAATATTCATAATGAGAGTTGTACAGTTTAATTAGGTGTATCAGATGCTGCAATGATATTTCCAATATCTCTAATAGCTTTCGAGAAAATGAGGAAAGTCATGTTTTTATATAAATATTAAGTTTCATTTTACTGCGTAATTATTAGTCATAGAACAAATATTCATAATGACAGTTGTACAGTTTAATTAGGTGTATCAGATGCGTCAATGATATTTCCAATATCTCTAGTAGCTTTCGACAAAATGAGGAGGAAAGTCATGTTTTTATATAAATATTAAGTTTCATTTTACTGCGTAATTATTAGCCATAGAACAAATATTCATAATATCAAATGTAGAGTTTAATTAGGTGTATCAGATGCTTCAATGATATTTCCAATATCTCTAATAGCTTTCGAGAAAATGAGGAGGAAAGTCATGTTTTTAAATAAATATTAAATTTAATTTTACTGCCTAATTATTAGTCATAGAATAAATATTCATAATATCAGTTTTACAGTTTAATTAGGTCTATCAGATGCTGCAATGATATTTCCAATATCTCTAATAGCTTTCGGGAAAATGAGGAGGAAAGTCATGTTTTTATATAAATATTAAGTTTCATTTTACTGCGTAATTATTAGTCATAAAACAAATATTCATAATAACAGTTGTACAGTTTAATTAGGTGTATCAGATGCTGCAATGATATTTCCAATATCTCTAATAGCTTTCGGGAAAATGAGGAGGAAAGTCATGTTTATATATAAATATTAAGTTTCATTTTACTGCGTAATTATTAGTCATAGAACAAATATTCATAATGTCAGTTTTACAGTTTAATTAGGTCTATCAGATGCTGCAGTGATATTTTCAATATCTCTAATAGCTTTCGAGAAAATGAGGAGGAAAATCATGTTTTTATATAAATAATAAGTTTCATTTTACTGCGTAATTATTAGTCATAGAACAAATATTCATAATGAGAGTTGTACAGTTTAATTAGGTGTATCAGATGCTAAAATGATATTTCCAATATCTCTAATAGCCTTCGAGAAATTGAGGAGGAAAGTCATGTTTTTATATAAATATTAAGTTTCATTTTACTGCGTAATTATTAGCCATAGAACAAATATTCATAATATCAGTTGTACAGTTTAATTAGGTGTATCAGATGCTGCAATGATATTTCCAATATCTCTAATAGCTTTCGAGAAAATGAGGAGGAAAGTCATGTTTTTAAATAAATATTAAGTTTAATTTTACTGCGTAATTATTAGTCATAGAACAAATATTCATAATATCAGTTTTACAGTTTAATTAGGTGTATCAGATGCTGCAATGATATTTCCAATATCTCTAATAGCTTTCGGGAAAATGAGGAGGAAAGTCATGTTTATATATATATATATATATATATATATATATATATATATATATATATATTAAGTTTCATTTTACTGCGTAATTATTAGTCATAGAACAAATATTCATAATGACAGTTGTACAGTTTAATTAGGTCTATCAAATGCTGCAATGATATTTCCAATATCTCTAATAGCTTTCGGGAAAATGAGGAGGAAAGTCATGTTTTTATATAAATATTAAGTTTCATTTTACTGCGTAATTATTAGTCATAAAACAAATATTCATAATGACAGTTATACAGTTTAATTAGGTGTATCAGATGATGCAATGATATTTCCAATATTTCCAATATTTTCAATATCCAATATCTAATGCTAGCTAGAAGAGCCCGTCGCTGACGGCCGACGGAGCGACGGTTATATATTGCTGCCGGTGGTGTTGCCAAACCGCAGTTATCGTACCGTAAATTTATCTATTGAATATCACATAAATACTCATAAGAACGGTAATTCTGGTACATAAGACAATAGAAATTTGTAAATAATGATAAAAGTTGTTACACTGGCCTATACATCATATGTATATGCATGGGAATGATATAAAGATCTTG
>JAPQNM010001682.1:32500-37500 GCA_029783475.1 Metacarcinus magister | reverse complement strand
CTCTCTCTCTCTCTCTCTCCTCTCTCTCTCTCTCTCTCTCTCTCTCTCTCCTCTCTCTCTCTCTCTCTCTCTCTCTCTCTCTCTCTCTCTCTCTCTCTCTCTCTCTCTCTCTCTCTCTCTCTCTCTCTCTCTCTCTCTCTCTCTCCTCTCTCTCTCTCTCTCTCTCTCTCTCTCTCTCTCTCTCTCTCTCTCTCTCTCTCTCTCTCTCTCTCTCTCTCTCTCTCTCTCTCTCTCTCTCTCTCTCTCTCTCTCTCTCTCTCTCTCTCCTCTCTCTCTCTCTCTCTCTCTCTCTCTCTCTCTCTCTCTCTCTCTCTCTCTCTCTCTCTCTCTCTCTCTCTCTCCTCTCTCTCTCTTCTCTCTCTCTCTCTCTCTCTCTCTCTCTCTCTCTCTCTCTCTCTCTCTCTCTCTCTCTCTCTCTCTCTCTCTCTCTCTCTCTCTCTCTCTCTCTCTCTCTCTCTCTCTCTCTCTCTCTCTCCTCTCTCTCTCTCTCTCTCTCTCTCTCTCTCTCTCTCTCTCTCTCTCTCTCTCTCTCCTCTCTCTCTCTCTCTCTCTCTCTCTCTCTCTCTCTCTCTCTCTCTCTCTCCTCTCTCTCTCTCTCTCTCTCTCTCTCTCTCTCTCTCTCTCTCTCTCTCTCTCTCTCTCTCCTCTCTCTCTCTCTCTCTCTCTCTCTCTCTCTCTCTCTCTCTCTCTCTCTCTCTCTCTCTCTCTCTCTCTCTCTCTCTCCTCTCTCTCTCTCTCTCTCTCTCTCTCTCTCTCTCTCTCCTCTCTCTCTCTCTCTCTCTCTCTCTCTCTCTCCTCTCTCTCTCTCTCTCTCTCTCTCTCTCTCTCTCTCTCTCTCTCTCTCTCTCTCTCTCTCTCCTCTCTCTCTCTCTCTCTCTCTCTCTCTCTCTCTCTCCTCTCTCTCTCTCTCTCTCTCTCTCTCTCTCTCTCTCTCTCTCTCTCTCTCTCTCTCTCTCTCTCTCTCTCTCTCTCTCTCTCTCTCTCTCTCTCTCTCTCTCTCTCTCTCTCTCTCTCTCTCTCTCTCTCTCTCTCTCTCTCTCCTCTCTCTCTCTCTCTCTCTCTCTCTCTCTCTCTCTCTCTCTCTCTCTCTCTCTCTCTCTCTCTCTCTCTCTCTCTCTCTCTCTCTCTCTCTCTCTCTCTCTCTCTCTCTCTCTCTCTCTCTCTCTCTCTCTCCTCTCTCTCTCTCTCTCTCTCTCTCTCTCTCTCTCTCTCTCTCTCTCTCTCTCTCTCTCTCTCTCTCTCTCTCTCTCTCTCTCTCTCTCCTCTCTCTCTCTCTCTCTCTCTCTCTCTCTCTCTCTCTCTCTCTCTCTCTCTCTCTCTCTCTCTCTCTCTCTCTCTCTCTCTCTCTCTCTCTCTCTCTCTCTCTCTCTCTCTCTCTCTCTCTCTCTCTCTCTCTCTCCACCAGATAAAGCAACTTCCTTTATGAGCTTTTCATGTGCATAGGGTGATAAGCATTCAGTCAAAAGATATGTTCCCTTGGTTCGGTTACAAGTCAAACTCTTGATTGCTTTCGAATTATCTGCTACAAAATGGAGTGTACTGACGAAATCATCAAGACAGTTGGAAGACACATTTTTTCTAGCCATCATTGCTACAACATTCAGCTCTGCTTTAATCCTACCTTCATCCTTTGATTCCACAAACTTGGTCATCCGTTCATTTGACTAGATTCGCTTAGCATGTCTTATATAAGTAGACGTTTCTGTGTGACCAATGAGCTCAGATTTTCCTGCCACTAGATCCTTATTACACACTTTAAAATGAGCTATTTCCATTCATTTTCCAGCAGAGAGCCATCCTGAAGCCCAGCTTTCTTTTTCCCACTCCGCCCTGTATCTTTGGGAACGATAATTCTTTTCAACTTTTGGCATGATTATCCCCTTTGCGAAATCGGCAACACAACAAACAATCTCCACACAAGAATGGCACAATGTTAAATCTGAGTGACTGCGTGTGTGGTTGAGCCAGCCTCAGTGTCGTGACAAGCCTCCTCACTGCCTCAGCCCGACTGAGCCGGAAGCCCCATCGGCCGGTGACTCAGCGGTGAGAGACGTGTTTGCGCCGAAATATTACTTAACTATAAAACTCTCCTGTACACCGTACGTGTTGCTAGCTTCAACATTATTTTGGTGGAAAATACTGAATAGTACAGTTGTAATCCATAACAAGTTTCTCGTAAGGACTTCAAGTCTATTTTTTCACAACAAATAAAAGAATGGTAGTAACGGGGTCGACGAGGGAAACTCATTTTGTCGCAGGAAATACAAGTTCTAAACAGCAATGAATAGGCCATCTCTCTCCCGTCTCTCCCGTCTCTCCCGTCTCTCCCGTCTCTCCCGTCTCTCCCGTCTCTCCCGTCTCTCTCTCTCTCTCTCTCTCTCTCTCTCTCTCTCTCTCTCTCTCTCTCTCTCTCTCTCTCTCTCTCTCTCTCTCCCGTCTCTCTCCCGTCTCTCTCCCGTCTCTCTCTCTCTCCCGTCTCTCTCTCTCTCTCTCTCTCTCTCTCTCTCTCTCTCTCTCTCTCTCTCTCTCTCTCTCTCTCTCTCTCTCCCGTCTCTCTCTCTCCCGTCTCTCTCTCTCCCGTCTCTCTCTCTCCCGTCTCTCTCTCTCTCTCTCTCTCTCTCTCTCTCTCTCTCTCTCTCTCTCTCTCTCTCTCTCTCTCTCTCTCTCTCTCTCTCTCTCTCTCTCTCTCTCTCTCTATCTATCTATATATATATATATATATATATATATATATATATATATATATTATATATATATATATATATATATATATATATATATATGTATATATATATATATATATATATATATATATATATATATATATACATATATATATATATATATATATATATATATATATATATATGAACATATATATATATATATATATATATATATATATATATATTTATATATATATATATATATATATATATATATATATATATATAAATATATATATATATATATATATATATATATATATATATATATATATATATATATATTATTTTTTTATTATCTTTTACCCGTGGCGTCGGGAGGCTTCAAGGAGACCTTAGATGGTTGGCCTCCGCCCAATAGTAGCGCGAGTTAGATTTTTTAAGTGACTCCTGGTTTCTTCTTATTGATAGGCTCATGCTGCCAGCGGAAGCTCCTCGCGCATATAACGTTGTAGTCCCGGCGAGGATGGTGTTATGGCAGCATGTGGGTGATCTTGGGCCACTCGGCGGTAGTATCAAAGAAAAGTGGCCAGCACCTGCCGAGGCTCGAGCGCGGGACCCTGAGCTGGTATGCCCGACCGCTAGCCACTAGGCCACCGCCACCCCATATATATATATATATATATATATATATATATATATATATATATATATATATATATATATTCATATATATTATATA
The DNA here is from genome assembly GCA_029783475.1 of Metacarcinus magister. Lineage (NCBI taxonomy): Eukaryota > Metazoa > Arthropoda > Malacostraca > Decapoda > Cancridae > Metacarcinus > Metacarcinus magister. Next base: position 34,092 of record JAPQNM010001682.1, on the reverse strand, counting down.
TATATATATATATATATATTTATTTATATATCTATATATTTATATATATATATATATATATATATATATATATATATATATATATATATATACATATATATATATATATATATATATATATATATATATATATATATATATATATATATATATAATGTTCGTTTTGAAAATCTCAAAAACAAGGGTACCACGCTGAGCTGACCACAATGTTTGCTCTACGTATTATACCTATCGTCCGTAACACATCTGTGAAGATTTCAATGACTACCGACAGTGTAGAAGGGGTTGTTGGCTGGCCTTACGGAGGCTTAAGCCTTAAAGGCTTTTTTTAATCACTTAAGTGTTTTGATTTGGAACACTATACTATGTATATCTAAAAAAAAATGCATTTCCCTTGATATCTATTGGAAAATTTCCCAAGTTTAAGGTTTTTTGGGGCTCCTTTTTTTCCTTACATGTGTTTTGCCTCGCCGATAAAACCGGGTTTCCAAAACTCAAGCTCACTTAAGATACGCAAGTTATTTATTTCATTGCAGACTATTTTGATATCGTTCGTGTTGGGTAAAGTAGGGATCGCCACTCATTAATATCTTCACAGATGCGTTAAGGGCGCCACGGATGATGCATAGAGTCAACATTTGGATTTGGATTTTTCGTTTTATTATAAAATCACAACCGCATCAGCGAAATGGAGCTTTATTTAAGCTGCAATGTAATATCAGCAGTGCCGTTCAATTTTTTTTCATCAAATAATTTGCTAGCATTTTCAAAGCATTATCAGCCATTGTTGATGATCATTTACTCACGTTCTTATTGTCACACATAGCATTTCCAATGAAACATTTACCTTCATGATAAACGCAGAGGAGAGGAAGGCGCTTTAGCCAAAGTTCTGGTGCTAGAAGAATCGCGCGATGGTTCTCAAAGATGCGCCTCAGCCAGCGGCGCACAGTGGTGGGACTGCGCTCGGTTCGCTGTGCTATGGACCTGATGGACAGACCGCTCACCCACATGTGCATGTACCACAGACGTTCATTGCCGCACGTTTTGTGATACCTTACGCGACGTCCCATTTCATACACTTCAAAAACTTTTTTTTCCTTGAATAAGCAACACAGTATTGTTGAATATTGTTGAGCATTGTTGAAAAATAAATAAATAAAAAAATTTTTTTATAGGAGAGCGTACATAATGCATGCGTATGTTTCACAAAGTAACAAATAATTACTTAAATTTTTTTTTTCTTCATACTATACAAAAAAAATTTCCTTGAATGATTATTGATGACGGAATTTTATCGAAGTATCTCGCAAATGAAAATATTTGTTATTTCTAGTTAAAATAATTGTTATGATTTTTATATTGAATAAGTATAAATTAACTTTGAGGTATATTGCAAAGCTCTCAATGCTTTAGTGTTGAACAAGTCATGCAAATTACTAAATTGATAAAAACTATATAAAACAGTAGTCCTAAACCTCCACTTCACACTCTCAAATACTAACATACCAATGCCGCCAAAACCGTTCATTTGCCGCACTAACATTGTTTACTAATACTTACAAAGGAGGAGTGGAAAGAAGTTGATGACA
>JAPQNM010001682.1:0-30000 GCA_029783475.1 Metacarcinus magister | reverse complement strand
GGCATTGGGCATATATGCGGGCCATGTGCCTATCGACGCCCAGCTGGAGGTGCCAGTGTTTGGTGACGCTGTTCCTGTGGGGCTTTGGGAGGAGAACAGTCACTCCGCGTTGCGGGAGCCGCTTCAGCACTTCACCCCGGAGAGGAAGGATATGATGTTCCAGCGGCTATGGAAGTACCCACGTGTCTTCGGCAAGGCGCCAGGACTGACCACATGGGCGGTGCATGATATTGATGTAGGCGACGTTACGCCAGTCAAGTTACCTCCTTACCGAGTGAATCCGGGTAGGCAAAAGGCCTTTGGGGGAGGAGATTAAGTACTTGCCCGACCATGACTTAGTTAGGAGGGGGCTTAGCGAATGGAGCTCACCTGTTACCTTGCAGCCCAACCCCGACGGGAAGGTCCGCTTTTGCGTCGACTTTAGGAAGATCAACGCCCTGTCCAAGGCGGACACTTATCCCCTTACTCGGGTGGATGACTCTGTGGATAAGATTGGTGCGGCCACTTATATCACCAAGGTTGATTTAGTCAAGGGATACTGGCAGGTACCTCTCTTGGAGAGATCTAAGCAGGTGGCTAGCTTCGTTGTTAACGGGGCTGTATACCAGTGCCAGGTTATGCCCTATGGCTTATGGAACGCTCCTGCCACCTTCCAGAGGTTGATGGACAGAGTGGTGGAGGGTGTGAAGAACTGTGCCGTCTACATAGACGATATTGTAGTGTTCGACACTTGCTGGGAAGAACATCTTGATAATGTGGAGGTACGTGTCAGGCGGCTGGAAGTGGCCGGCCTGGTTGTTAATTTGGCCCAGTGTTAATTTGTCCAGGCCAGTGTGCAGTACCTCGGGTACATGGTGGTTCACGGTTATTTGCCCCCATCCCAGGCCAAGCTATTATGAACTTTAAGGCCCCACACTGCCGGCGTGCCCTTCAGAGGTTCTTGGGCATGATTGCCTATTATAAGCGTTTTATTTGAGGCTATTCCACTGTCCTCGCGCCTTTGACTGACCTGTTGCGGTAGGACACGAAGTGGGAGTGCTCCGCCGTCTGTGAGCAGGCGTTTGACAGGGTCAAGTCCTTGCTGTGTAACAGTCCGATCCTTTGGGACCTGGACTTCACGCGACCCTTTGCATTGGCAGTGGATGCTAGTCGCGTGGGAATGGGGGCTGTGCTGTTGCAGGAGAGAGAAGACGAGGCGGAGCACCCTGTTGCCTTTTTTTTAAGAAGCTTTCGCCTGCAAAGAGAAACTACTCCATGATAAAACAGGTGTTGTTGGCCATCTTGTTGGGCCTTCAGCACTTTGAGGTTTACTTATCGTCCCACGGCCCAGTGATCAAGATTTATTCCGATTATCACCCCTTGCAGTTTCTTAACAAGTTCAAATTTAAGAATCAGCGCCTAACGCGTTGGAGCTTGTTGTTCCAGGAGTATAATTTGGATGTCAAGCACATAAAAGGGAAGGACAATGTCATTGCTGATTGTCTGTCGCGTGTGGGCACATAGGTGCCTCTTGGGCTAGAAAATTTTGTTCTGAGAAACAAAATTTTCCCATGGGGTTGGGCGTGTGACTAGATTCCTATTTGATAAGTTGTTATATGTTGTGAGATGGTGAAAGTAGCTGGGTCGGGTGAGGATTGTTTCGTGTCATTCTTGCTTTGAGCACTTTCGTCTCCCGTGAGACCCGTTATAATTTATATTCGTGTTTTTCGCTGTGTTGCCCTGTTTTTGTCCTTTTGTGGGTGTTGTTTGCGTTGTCCGTTTGCTTGGTACGGTAGGAAGCCCGCGTGGGTCAGTCCCTTCTCAGCTTCGGTTGGTGCTGTGGCATGTAATTAATACATGCCACAGCACCCTGTTGGTGTTGGCTTACCTTAGGTTGTGTTTTTTTGTCTTGCTTGTGGTTCTTGGAGCGGTGAGAACGTCTCTGGCCCCAGCAGTGGCGGGAAGAGGGCGGGAGCCAGTACTTTTATTTTGAGGGTGGTTTTCCTCCTTGCTTGGTGACAGGCAGTCACAGCCTGCGTAGTGTAAGGCTCCAACCACTTTTTGAGGTCGTTGCTGAGGTGTTATTGTCTCTAGGTATACTAGTCTCGAGAGCGGTCGCAGCTACTGAACCCTTACGCCAGAAGCCAAACCTCTGCATCTGAGAGTTGTGGCTATGTAAGTAATCGAGTTCTACCTCAGGGTGAATTGGTGGCCTCGTGACGAAACTGGTAACAGTGGTTTCACACCCTACTGCTGTTGTATTTCTTTTCCTGTTGTGTCAAAGAGGAAGATAGAGGTCAAGGGTGTCTGGTTTTCCATTGAACTGTGGCTTTCATGCACAGTATACCTCTCCCTCCATCGCAACAGTAGAGGGGGTAACTTGTGAGATTACTGTTCTCGTCGTCTCGCCCGGTGTTGTTACGGGTGTAAGTCCCCTTGGTTGCAAATCACGGACCGGCCATTATGTTTGCCAGGAGTGTGACGTAACAATATATATATATATATATATATATATATATATATATATATATATATATATATGTATATATATATATATATATATATATATATAATATATATATATATATATATATATATATATACATATATATACATATAAATATATATATATATATATATATATATATATATATATATAAATAAAATTTTTGTTTGTTTTTGTTTGTATATATATATATATATATATATATATATATATATATATATATAAATAAAATTTTTGTTTGTTTTTGTTTGTATATATATATATATATATATATATATATATATATATTATATATATACATATATATATATATATATATATATATATATATATATATAAATATATATATATATATATATATATATATATATATATATATATATGTATATATATATATATATATATATATATATATAATATATATATATAATATATATATATATATATATATATATATATATATATATATATATATATATATATATATTACGTAACTAGTTTACATGACTTAGAATGATACTTATTCCAGTCAAACATCCTCGTAGCTTTATTTTTTGTTTTATTTTTGTATTGTTAATCTTCCTTATCCTCCTCGTTATCTTCTCAGTATTCTGACCGTATTACCTGCTATAATGTTAATGCTATAATAACGTTTGCCTTTCTATGTAAGATAGCTCGTCCATAAGCTTGCATTTTTTTGTTAGTTTGATCTTTATATGTATATAGTTCTCATAATATTGTAATATGTTTATTGCCTGTACTCATGCACATTTGATTTTTTATATTTTTTATTAACTACTTCTGTCAAGGAGCTTTGGCTCGACAGATTGTGCTAAGAAAATTATGTATATTGATTTGTTTATATTGTATGATATGATAGCAATAAATTTACTTTACTTTACTTTACTTTACTTTACTTATAATTGTTATTTACAGTATGTACATTAGAGGCACTTCATACAACTTTAAATGCTTATTATAAAATCGTCCCTGCTGCCGGACCTGTTAGACTTGTTGTCTTTTCCTTTCCCCCAAAGAATTAATTTAATTCCCTTCCCCTCCTTTTAATAGGAGGATGAAGGCTGAGGCTTAATGGCACGGTCAGGTCACTAATCCCTCACACGGTCCTCTGCGTTCAATGGTTTTATATGACGCAGACTTTGAATTCCAATAATATGCCTTGAATTCTTTAATTATGGTATTTGTCCATATTTTCATATATGATAATGTATTCTTTATGCACACTTTCAGGCTTTCTTTGAGCAAGAGCAAAAATAAATGCTGAAGTTTATCACTCGATTCGTTCATTAGGACAATATCGCCAGCAAATTGAAGATTAGTTTGATACTCACCATTTATCTTAATTCTTGTCTTTCCAATCCAAAAAAATTTCTGTAAAACTGCTGTGAACAGTTTTGGAGAAATATTGCCACCTTGTTTGAACCCTTTTGTATCAGAAGTTTTTTAATATTTTCACATATATTTCTTGTTTTCATAGTTTAGTGTATTCTGTATGCAGTATACTTGACTTTAATTTATTTAATACTGCCACCTTATTCACAATGTTCAGTTTGTTAGTAAGAATGAAGTTGATTTCATTTTTTTTTTCACTGTTCGAGCTTTTCTATGTCCACTTGTTGCTTGCGTTAAGCTCACATAATGTGTTCCTTATCTAAAAAATTTTCTTGTCTGAAAACCTTACGAGCTGGTCACCTTTATCATTTTGAATATCGATTCCAAAGTTGTTGTCATTCCTTCACTCTTCTAACCAGTCTTTTCATTAAGGTCATTGACTATGAAAAATACTGAGTTTTGTGCAATTCCATAGCAATTTCTACATCTTCATAAAATCTTTCTAAATCTTCGTCATCATAAGCTGATGGTATGTAAACCTGTATAGTTTTAATTTTGTGTTTAAATTGAGTATTAATCTAGCTTACGCTAGAGAAAACTTTAATATTTTCTGCTAGTTCTTTGATCAAAAAGCCAACTCCATATTCTTTCTTGTTTATTTGTCCTCTGTAACAAAATATAGGACCATTCTTCAGTTTTATGAATTCTTCTCTAGTTCTTTGTACTTCACTTAGGCCTATGCTATCCCTTTTGACGCCTTCTAGTTCTTCAAACAACACTTCAAAGCTACAAAGCGGCCTGTCCAAAGTAAAAGATTTTTTGTATCCCCTAATCTGGAGCAGGTCTGACCCCTGCCGTGACCAGCTGCTCCATTGCTGCTGGAGACTGGGGGCAATGACATATATGTAGTGGCTATATTGGGGTAGGGGTTAATTAACCCAATACCACGCCACGATGGTTTAAACGCCTTGGCTGGTGAACATTTAATAAAATTGTTCATGATGGTTCTGTTCAGTTTGATTGCACCAGTATAGTTTAGCTCAACTGATCAATATATCGTAAATAAATGAAAATGTTTTCGATGTATTTTTAACCGACTTGTGAGATAAAACAACAACAACCACAGCGCCATGATCCAGTTGCACTGTGTTTCTTGCTTACTTTATTATATAGTTTGTTTTTCATCATCCATTTAGCCGACACCAGTGCATTCTGCCGATACTCTATTGAGCACAGTGAAACAATCATATAGACCGATTGATGATATTCTGCCTCCACCGCCCTCCCCACTCCAGGAAAGAGCTTTTACCACCACTTTGAAAATTATAAAGTGTAGTTTCACGTTTCTTTCTTTTTTTTCACTGATAAATAATTTGCTGGAATTATATTAGGGCAATATTTTTTCATCGTGTGCAAAGCTTGGGGTAAAACTGAATGAGGAAGTAAAAAGCCAGTGCAACTCTTTATATGCATTTATTACCTCGGATATATATATATATATATATATATATATATATATATATATATATATATATATATATATATATATATGCATCAACGTGATATTGATGGTTGATAGTGTTATAGAAAGCACGTCATCATTATTTTAAAATAACGCTAAAGAAGAAGCTCCGAAGCAAACACAAGCAGTGACAAGCCACATCCGACGCCAAACATGATGAACACGCCTTGCAAATGTTCCAGGCTGAATGACACACCGCTTCCGCTTTCTGGGACAGGAACGTCCATGGAGTCGTTCAATGTTGCCTTATCCTGCAAGAATAGGAATGTTAAAAACATAATTATACATTTTTTTTCTATTTATTTTGTGTTTATATCCATCTTCTTGTGAAATCATGTTTTGTTTGTTTGTTTATGTGTGTTTGTGTGTGTTTGAAGTACTTAGGATTTAGGGACACTTAACTCTCCCTTTCTCCTATTCACTTTTTTTGTAATGGATAATACAGCGAACAATGTCAGCCTTAAAGGTATTTGCAATTTAGCTTGACTCCTGCCTCTTCCCATTTAAAGTTCATAAAACTTCCTCTAAAATCGCCGTAAACTATATAGAAAAATAGTGCCGCCCTGTCTGAACCCTTTCTATGTTTAATATTGTTGTTCTCTATTGATATTTTCTTCCTGATCTTATGTAAATTTACAGTGGCAGTGTTTTCCTTTTTGATGTCTTACAATACATTCAAAGATGATTTTATATAACCTTTAGTTTCTTAGCGCCTTAATTACTGCAGAGGTTTCCACCAACTCGAAGACTTTCCCATTATCTATATATTTATAGTGGTTTAATGTTTTATTTTTTATTTTTCCACATTTAGATTTTTCTAATGCTATTGAAAAACCGACCTAGGGCAATAAAATAACGATACAAAAAGCCCACTTGTGATTGACAGTTCCCTACAGAAGAAAGAGTAATACAAAAGAGAGGTCAAATTAAGGTTGCAGGTGTCTTGATACATCTCTCTGAAATGAGTTCAAGTCGTTGGAAGGTAGAAATCCAGATTCAGGTAAAGAGTTCTAGAGTTTATCATTAGAAGGGAAGGAAAGGTAAAGATACTGGTTAACTCATGTATAACAGAGATGAGAGGGAGTAGAACATCATGTGTGGTGAGGCCGTGGGAGGGGGGAGGCATGCAGTTAGTAAGTTCAGAAGGGCAGATAGTATGAAAATAACGGTAGAAGTTAGGAAGAGATGCAACATTGCGGCGTGTTGGCAGCACGGTAAGCTTAATGGAGGCTTTAGATGGTCAGCCTCCGTCCGTTAGTAGAGCGGGTTAGATTTTAAATGTGACGCCTCGTTTCATATAGAGAGGCTCCTGCTGCCAGCGGAAGCTCCGCGAGCATATAGCTTAGCAGTCCCTGAGCTGGTATGCCCGTCCGCTAGCCACTAGGCCACCGCCTCCCCTGGTCGCGTCCCCTTGTCCCTTTTTGTTTCTTACAAAACAAGGAAATAGAAGAGCTGCTCACCAGCGGAGGTTGACTGGGCAGCTGTGCCACACTCATAAATAAACGAAACTCCCGAACACGAAGAACGTGTGTGTGTGCGGTGTTATCAAGGCCGAATATCAGACTAATAAGTCCGTTCTTGACTTAACAATCAATCAGGCAATTATCCATATATATGGGGTGGCGATGGTACAGTGGTCAACGTGCGGGCATGACAACCGAGGGTCCCAGGTTCGATCCCCCGATATCCGTTGGCCATTTTTCCATCTATGCTATTACGTCCGAGTGGCCAAAGAGTACCCAAAATTACTGTCATACTGTCTTCAAAACAGGACCTGCAATGTTTATATGCTTTGTGGCAGTGCAGCAGTTAAGCCTCTCTCGTACTCATCATCAGAGAAAACGTGAGAAACTAGACGCGTCACTATAAAAAAAAAATCTAAATAACTGAGCCACTAACGGCGGGAGGCCGACCATCAATAAGCCTCCATCAATGCCTTCCGGCCACAAAGGTATATGATGTAAAAAAAGAAAAAAAAATGTGTTTGTGTTAGATTAGACTTTACTTAGATAAAACACAAAAATACAATCCAGAATATTCACGTTGTGTTCCTTCCACTAAAAGAAATAAGCCTCAGAGTACATCAGAAGACGAGGTAAATTTTACCACAAACTATTTAAAAAATTTCTTGTAATGGAATTTTTTTTCATCTTTTCTTTATCATCCCATGTTTATATACATGTTTGCTTTAATTTTCAATAACGTTAAAAGCAAAGGAATTATAATAAAGATTCGTTGATTTAATTCATAATTTTTTGGCACGTCCAAGGACATCAGAATTTGATAAACTAACCAAAGAGTTTCGAATGCTTTGCGAATTTAGCAATAACAGCATCTGACGACAAAAACGATCTAGTTCAGCCTTTAGTGAAAAAAGTTCCGCATGATTATAAGACTCGTGTATTAAGAAGTGGTAATCAATATCCCTGAGCACTTGCTTAATAAGTAACCGAAAGCATTACTTTTTTTTTTCTTGTTTTTTTTTTTTTTTTTACATTAAAAGGGTACTGGCTAAGGGAAAACAAAACTAAGTTAAAAACAAATCCCGCTTGTCGCCAGACCCTGCAAAGAGGACAGTAGGAGAAATATAGACATGGGGGGGAAGTCCAATTTAGTGTGAGAGGTGTCTTGACACTCCTCTTTCGAAAGAGTTTAAGTCATAGGCAGGTGGAAAAACAGACAAAGGAAGAGAGTTTCAGAGTTTACCAGTGTAAGGGATGAAAGAGTGAAGATACTGGTTAACTCTAGCATTAGGTAGATGGACAGAATAGGGATGAGAAAAAAGTTGAAAGTCTACTGCAGCGAGGCCGCGGGAGGGAGGGAGCAATGCAGTTAGCAAGTTCAGAAGAGTAATCAGCATGAAAATAACGGTAGAAAAGAGATAAAGATAGAACATTGCGGCGGTGACTTAAAGAATCAAGACAGTCAGTTAGAGGAGGAGAGTTGATTAGGCGAAAAGCATTAGACTCCACATTGTTTAATAATGCTGTATGAGTTGAACCCCCCCTGACCAGAGAGCCATACTCCATACATGGGCGGATAAGGCCCCTGTACAGAGCAAGCAGCTGAGAGGGAGAGAAAAATGGACGCAGACGCAATAGGACACCTAACTTCTTGGAAGCTGATTTAGGAGGAGTAGAGATATCAAATGGCGAGTTTAGATTTTTAGTATAGGATAGACAGAGTGTGTTTAATGTGGAGGAGAGGGGAAGTTGAGTGTCATTGAAGAAGAGAGGATAATTATCTGGAAGAATATGTCGAGTAGATAGTTGTAGAAATTGAGTTTTTGAGGCATTGAACAAAACCAGGTTTGCTCTGCCACAATCAGAAACTAGTGAAAGATCAGAAGTTAAGCGTCCTATAGCATCTCTCCTTGAGTCATTTAAATGCAGTGTAACTATATTCATGCTGCACACCAGTAGTCGGCAGAAGCTATATAAAGACGATTCACTTTTTTAGGAGCCAGCCAACGACCGCTGCCGCCGGCTAGGGGTTAATTCTTGTTGGGTTTGACGTCTGTTGTACGACGTTGAAAAATGCAAGGTGGTGTCATCAGCATAGGATGGAGTGGATAGTGCATTGAGTCAGATTTAGGAGATCATTGATGAATAATAGAAAGAGAATGGGTGATAGGACAGAACCCTGAGGAACACTACTGTTGATAGTTTTAGGAGAAGAACAATGACCGTCCACTACAGCAGCAATAGACCGGTCGGAAAGGAAACTGGAGATGAAGGTACAGAGAGAAGGATAAAACCCGTAGGAGGGTAGTTTATAATTTAAAGATTTATACCAGACTCTATCGAAGGCTTTCGATATGTCAAGGCCGACAGCAAAGTCCCTAAAAGAGGATCTTAGGGCTTTTTAGCTTTAGTATTAGAGAAAGTATGAGGAATGTATATCTCCATGCCAGAGATAATCACCTCTTTTATGCGCTCGGCACAAAGAGAAGGATCTCGGACATGGAAGCAATAATCATCCCAAGGAAAATCAGAATAGTACTGCCTCAGGTCCTCCCACTTAGCAGAGTTGAAATGCCAGAAGTACCTCTGCTTAGGCGGGTCCTGAGGCTGCACTGGAGTGATAGGACAGGTAACAGAAATAAGATTGTGATCGGAGGAGCCCAACTGAGAGGAAAGCTTAACAGAGTAAGCTGAAGGGTTGAAAATTAGGAAAAGATCAAAAATGTTGGGCGTGTTTCCAAGGCGGTCAAGGATACGTGTAGGGAACTGCACTAGCTGCTCTAGGTCATGAAGGATAGCAAAGTTTAATGTTTGATCACCAGGTTGGTCAGTGAAAGAAGATGAAAGCCAAAGCTGGTGGTGAACATTGAAATCCCCTAAAATGGAGATCTCAGCATAAGAAAAGTGAGATAGGATGTGCTCCACTTTAGAAGTCAAATAGTCACAGAATTTTACATAGTCAGAGGAATTAGGCGAGAGATATACAGCACAGACGAATTTAGTTAGAGAGTGACATTGAAGTCTTAGCCAGATGGTAAAAAATTCTGAAGATTCAAGATTGCGGGCACGAGAGTAAGTAATGTCGTTACGCACACATGCGCAACAGCCAGCTTTGGATCGAAAATGAGGATAGAGAAAGTAGGAAGGAACAGAGAAGGGGCTGCTGTCAGTAGTCACAGACAACTGTGTTTCAGTTAGGAAGAGAAGATGAGGTTTAGTGGTGGAGAGATGGTGTTCCACAGATTGGAAATTAGATCTAAGGCCACGAATGTTGCAGAAATCGAGAGTAAAAGTGTTAGAGGAAGTGTCAGGACACCCGAGGTCGCCAGCAGAGAGGCAGTCCGACCTGGGGACATTTGTGGTTCCCTCCCCAGATGGTGACTCCGAGGCTGGGTGTGGTGAAGCCATTTTAAAATTTTGATTTGAAGTTAGTGTAAAAGTGTGAGGTGTAGTAACGTTATGGAGGTAGTAGAAGAAGTTGTCTTTAGAGGGCAGGCTGTAGCTGCTCTCTTGTGTAAATGAGACACTAAGGGAACCGGGAAGAGAGGACACGGGAATGAGTCTGCAGCATTGCCTACATCTCCGTAAGTACCTCTCCGGGAGTATTCCACCGGGCAGTAGGTGTCTACTGCCTACTCCGTATAATACTTAACTAATACTAATCCTTCTGGTAACACTAACCCTACTCCTCCCCAGACTAGTACTTTTAAACTTTTACTCACAAGCGCGTCTATACCCGTGTTTTCGGGATCAGAACCAGGTTATATTGCTCGGGATTACATTAAACTTTGTGAGGATGTCATGAAAATAAAGACGTTAATGACGAAGGTGATCAAATATCTTTTGTCCGTTCTCGCCTTCAACCGGGTTGGAGAGCTTCTTATATGATGCAAGTTAGTTCTTTTACAAGGCCTCAGGAAATAAAGAACTATTCCACTTGCCGTTCTAACTTCCTCGAAACATTTGGTGAAAATGCCGACCATAGTTTAGCAAAAGGCGTTAACATAGCAGTTGATCAAATGCACGAGAAATTGGAACAGAGGACCTATTTGAAGGTCAAGTAGAAGCCCTTACACCATTTAGCATTCACCCATTATCCCTAAAGGATAATGGGTGGATGCTCAATAGTGTAGTGTCAAAAGACAATGTTGAAAAATTCATTGAGTTTTACAACTACATGCTCCTTCTAGATTTATCACTAAAATATCAACCAACGGATGAGGTCCATAACTTTGTCTTACAACTGAAAACTAAAATAGAGGAGAAAGAAGGGGACGTTCACATGGCTGCGATGTCCACCTTTGCCGTAGCAAATGTAGCAGCGACTCACCAAAATGACTCGGCCTCTTACCTATCATATGCAGCTGTGACGATAACGGGAAAACTGACCTTCGTCTGCAACTACTGCTGTAGCAGAGTCTGCCCTAACCAGACTGTAATACAGTACCCCTTAGCGTATGCACGTTTTCTCTACCCGCTCCATAGAAAATGTGCGGTTGCAATCTCAAACTATTGTAACTTTATTTTTATTATATTTTTTCATTATTCTATGTATAATTTTATATGTTCTTTATTCATGTTTTTCTTGTGTAGTATTATTAATTATTTTATTGCGCTGCATTTCAGCGCACACCACCAACTTGGCGCGCACTGCCTAAACGCAGTGCGCATATACAATTTATGATGTTTGTTGTTAATTTTTTTTTATTATATATATAGTCTAAATTTTGTGAATAAAAATAACTTTCTCTCTCCAGTCGACCAACTAGCACTACAACACCCAAGCACCTTTTACACTGCAACTATGAAGTTCACACATCAAACAGGTGCTTCATACGTATAAAAAATCGTAAAAAAGAACTATGGAAAAACAAGGAAGCAAGAGGGTGGCCCACCGATGCTGAGACTTACCGGCGGTCACAAACACGCTATAATGACACGGTAGCCCCGAAAAAGTCTCCTAAAATATGGCATTTTCCTGCTCCTCAAAACGAATAATATTCTCTCTCAGCCCGTGGCGCCTCAGGTGATCAACGCCCCTTTTGTGTCCTTCATAACACTACTCACATTCGACTGACGAATGTTTAACAGTTCTTAACTTGCGAAACAAATCATGGGACAACTAGTCCACGAGAAACAAGGGACCCGGTTATAGTAAGTTGTCGGGGGAAGTCACGCGCCCTGTCCACCACAGGTCAGGTTAATGAGAAAAAAAAAGAAAAACAAAAAGACTGCCATGGTATCAGAAGATGTCATTTATGCATATATAGTAGCAGCCTGCAGTCAAGCAAATATAATGGCATTATCAACTAAAATGGGTAGAGTAAAGCTATCATTGACTGTTGACACCGGCGCTACAGCTAATGTAATCTCTGAAAAAAAGCATACTATGCACTAAAACGCGCTTTTCGTGGAAGCCGAATGCCTTTTCGCCCAAATAACTTAAACTTAATGTGTGTTAATAGCGGACTTTTAATAAAGTTTTGGTATTGTTCGCCTCCCCATCTACCTAAGAAAGGGAACTTAATCAAATGTTTAGACTTTTACGTCGCGCCTAACTTTTCGTTACCCACAAACCGGTTAATAGGTTTAATGTCGATGAAGTCAAACAATATGGTGATTCATCCTAATAGTAACATGATTAGATACCATAATAAAAGTTTTAAGGCCATGGTTCATCCCCATGTGTCTTGCTTCTGGGTGGGAAACTAATTGTAAATATAAAGTAGGTACTTATCAAGTTCAAGCTGTGTCTTGTATACTTTTTTTTATCCTTTACTCGTGGTGCTGGTAGGCTTAATGGAGGCCTTACATGATCAGCCTCCGCCCGTTAGTAGCACGGGTTAGATTTTTTAAGTGACGTCTGATTTCTTATTGAGAGGCTCATGCTGCCGCGGAAGCTCCTTGCGCAATAAGCTTTGCAGTCCCGTCGAGGATGGTGTTATGGCAGCATTTGGGTGATCTTATATCACTCGGCGGTATTAACCAACCCGTGCCGGGGCTCGAGCTCGGGCCTCTAAGTTGGTATGCCCGACCGCTAGCCACTAGGCCACCACCTCCCCTTAGTTCATCTTTCTTCCTAAAATAAGGTTTCTCCGATTCTAATACCTCAACCTCAGGCCACCCATACAGGACATGGTTCCTTACTTTGGAAAGTGTGGGATTCTTCTCCGTCCACCGTCTGAGATCCTTCACTGTAACTGACGAACTATCCAAACGCTCTAACACACACACCACATCTCCCGGCACTGGTGTACTCCTTGGAGCTTCTGGAAGAGGCAAACGACTGAGACCATCAGCATGTGCAATATGTTGCCCACTCGAAAAATTGCACTGGTTCAATTACTCCGTTACTCACCAGTTGTTCTCCATCTCGACCTTTTCCCTCAAAGCGTAAGGTAATGGACGAGCCTTGAAAGACCTGGGTCGAGCGTCCTTAGCCACGTGGATCACAGCCTGCGTACCCTTAAGGAGACCCAGCTCATCTTTGAAAACATTTGCAAATTTCCGAATTACACTATCACAACTAGTTTTACAGTTATACACGGCCCCCCAATTCAGTTTGATGTGACGTAACCAATTATGGCCTAGTAAGTTTGGCCCGCCACCTTCAGCTACCACCAATGATAGAGTTCGTAACTGGTTGTTATACTCCACATCTAAATCCACTTTTCCCAATACCTTAATTATCTCACCACTATAAGTACGCAACACAACATGAGAAGTTTTCAAAGCAAGTTTCAACATTCCTTTCCAACTATAAACATATGCCTTCTTACTCAAAAATGATACTGCAGCACCCATATCAACTTCCATAGGCACTGGGGTCTTATTTAACCTTGGACGAACAATTACGGGTGGTTCACGTGGCATTCTCAAGTTATACATGGCATATTCTTCTACATTTATACTGTCAATGCCTCCTTCACCCGTACTTTCCTCTACTTTATGCATTTTACTATTTTTTCTCTCTTTACTTCGGCACACTTTTGCTAAATGCCCTACTTTCTTGCACGCAATCCAGGTGGAGCGAACAAATCGACAGTCGTCAGCCATATGCTGACCCCCTCACCTGTAGCACCTATGCCGAGAGCCAAACTGCTTTCGCTGACTGTCCTCGCTTCTCTCCTCACTCCGTCCACTTCTGAACCTTATTCACGTGATGGCTTTGCTGCTCCGCTGCATGTTGTAAGTCGTGGGTGTCCCTCACCGCTGCTTCGATCGCCAGCGCCGTCTGCCAACAACCTGGCTTGTATTTTTTGTCGTCGATCCCGCAAACCAGGCGATCCCGAAGCATATCGGATAGATGAGCTCCGTATTCACAGTGCTCAGCCAGCTTACGGAGACCGGCAATGGCAGTAAACACAGACTCACTTGGTTGCTTGAAACGAAAATTGAACTTTAATCGTTTCATGATGACTGATGGCTTCGGACACATGTCATTCTCCAAAAGTGACTTCAGGTCATTGAAAGATTTATCGGCAGGCTTGACAGGTAGGAACAAAGACCGAATATTTTGTAGGTTCTTGCCCGCACACGGCTAACAATGTGGCTTTCTTCTATGTTTCTACCACAGTATCGTTGGCTACGAAGAAATGCTCCAGACGCTCCACATAATGCGTCCACACCTCTGTTCCTTGATCATATTTTTCGATGTTGCCAATGGTCGCCACGTTGGTGTATTCTCGTTGCCAATATAATAACTCCAAGATTCAGGTTAAAGTTCAAGCCAGAGCGTCTTACTTGTATATATATATATATATATATATATATATATATATATATATATATATATATATATATTTATATATATATATATATATATATATATATATATATATATATATATATATATATATATATATATATATATTTGCATAGGACAAGAGGTGAATTTAGCCGGACGTGGCTAGAGATAATCTGCCGCTGAAGCCCAAGCTAGTGCTGACAGTAACTACTATGACTAACACAATGTTCGAAACCAAGAATAGAGCTCACATCACAAAAGAACTCGAACCCCAGTATTGAACATTTAACAAGTTATAACAGTAGTGCTCTTATCCCAGATGGAAACCCATGAATTCTGCCTCCTTGCAGCAGAACCTAGTTTTTTAAGGTAATTTCTGCTCTGGCACACGTGTCTAGAAACTCATATGTATACCAGAACGCGTCGTCCACACAAGTGTCGCAGAGTAGCGTGTCGTCTACGCACTTGTATTTGCGCTGGATGCCCTGTCGAAGCGCTTGGTATATGTGTCAGACGCCGAACAGTGCCCAATGGGCATCCTCCGATGTCTGAAACGACCTCAGTGTGTTAAGAAGGTGGTAAGGCGTCGACTTTTCGCATCCAGTTCCAACTGGTGAAACCCCCCAATAGCATCGGCGTCTGTCTTGTAAGTGTGCACAGTCACTCCAGAAACCTTGTTAAAAGGTGCGGCTGTGTGGTGGGTCACCTTCTTACAGTATGCGTTTAGGCATTGGAAGTTCACGGTCCGTCGTGGATGACCGGTTTTTTACCATCAACATCATCCTCGCTCACCAATCTGTGGCCCCGCCAGCAGGGACTGACTCAATGACACCCCTATTGACGTCCTCTTCTAACTGCTACCTCATTTCGCCCTCCTAGTGCTTTGGAACAGTTGCAGGGATGTGACAGGCGTATGAGACAGCACCAAGCACGATTTGGATGTGGTGGGGAGGTCCCGACATCACTGAAAGAGGAGACAGTCGTGTTGAAAGTGGTTGACGAAAAGTGCTGGAATTACCACTCCTCCAGCCTTGCAACGTTCTCCTCCAGCGGGAAAAAGGGGACCTCAGTGGGTTTGGGTGGTGCCTGGTGACTCATGCCCCCATGAACAGGTTGGGTGTATAGTGGAAAGTCTTCTGGCACCAGGCTGATGGCCTTACAGTCTCCTAGGGAGAGGTACAGGGTTCTTGCTGAACGCACAAAAATACACCTCTTACTTGGTTGACATGTTTTCCGCGATGATATGGCGAAAAATGGAACCCAAACACTGCTATCGTATGTTCGCCACGTCTCTTAGGTGTCCGCACTCTCTTAGTTATCTGGCCTTTAAACCCAGTTTCTGCATAAGTGCGGTGCCTGCCCCGTACATCATAGCACCTGTGTCGGCTACAGCAATTACTCCCGCAGCACAGGTGCCGTGTGTCCCCTTCACTGTCACTTCCAACCGCGGGTGGAGGGAGAGCTGTGCCGCGGCCGCTGTTACAGCTCCCATCACACTAGCAGCATCCTTGCGGCTAGCTGCTTTGCCCTTAAAACAGTAAGTCGATTAGCTAAGCACCAGCATGAAAAGTTCTGCATTTGCTTTATTGATTATATTTATTTGTTTATTTTCAATCATATTAAAAGTTTAATGGTTCGCAAATAATATTGTCGTGATATAGATATGTTACATATATATGTTATATATATATATATATATATATATATATATATATATATATATATATATATATATATATATATATATATATATACTTCCTTGCGGTATTCCTAGGTCTACTTATTTAGTTTAGGAAGGTATATTGTTAAAAACTGTAAATTGTGTTCTGTTATATAAATAAGAGCTGAACAAATCATGGATATATCCACGAATTCCAAAGTAGTATATTTAATCTAGAAGAATATCTGGTTGAACTGTGTCGAAAGCTTTCCAGAAGTCGATAAAAATAGATATGATGGATTTATTTTCATTAAGTGCAGAATAGAGGTCAGATGTATAAATCTCAATTGAGTTTTTTTTTTTTTTATTTATTTATTTATTTATTTATTTATTTATTTCTTACCCGTGGCGCCGGTAGGCTTCATGGAGGCCTTAGATGGTTTACCTCCACCCGTTAGTAGCACGGGTTAGATTTTTCAAGTGATGCCTCGTTTCTTATTAAGAAGCTCATGCTACCAGCGGAAGCTCCTTGCAGTCCTTGCAGTCCCGTCGAGGATAGTGTTATGGCAGTATGTGGGTGATCTTAGGCCACTCGGCGGTAGTAGCAAAGAAAAGTGGACAGCACATGCCGTGGCTCGAACGTGGGACCCTGAGCTGGTACGCCCAACCGCTAGCTACTAGGCCACCGCCTCCCCAAAGTTACTCAAACCCTGTCTAAATCGAAATTGTTTATCATTTAAAAATGTGTATTTGCTTAAAATGACATTAAATGTTTGTTTTTTTCATCAAAGGAATCAAAATTTTTTGAAAATGTTGGTAAAATACAAATTGGTCGATAATTTAATAAGTCTGCTTTGCTACCTGTTTTATTAATTGGGATTAGTTTACCAAGTTTGAGTCTTTGAGTAGTAGGATATTATTTCTTTCTTCACCTCTATCGGGATTCTAGTAATTGTCTTTTCATTTTGCCGCTAAATATCCTTCTTTGGCCCCATGGTGGCTTATTCAGTAGTTTATAATAATAATAAGAAAACACAGAACACAAAGTAATTCAAAAGAAAGCACCGTTAATTTGAGCAGGAATGTGTATGAAGTTAAAAACACAGTAAATGATGCTCTACCGCCGAATACTTGCAATTTGTCACCAACGTTCGTCAACCAATACAACATTCGTTAACCAAGACGTTTTTGTTTGTGAAGTGAGGCTTTCGTGAACCGAGGGTTATATATATATATATATATATATATATATATATATATATATATATATATATATATATATATATATATATATATATGAATCCTTCCCTGATTTAACTGTCCCAGGTGGCGGGGGTTCACTCCATCCAGTAGTTCAAGTGCCTCCATCTTTGACATTCCATGTCAGCGTCGTCTGAGACACTTCCTTCTTGCAGTCCGTAAAATATCAGTTCTTTTTACTCTTCGAGCACCCATTATTTCAAAGATGATGATCGATTATCTAAAACACTTCGTTGCTGAAATCTTTTTTACTTCATCTCGCATTCTCTACACGCATAGGCGAATTTTTTTAGGCATTGAAAAACACAAGGTTCTATTTGTCCAATTCAGAAGTTATAGTAAGAGTAGAAACTAAGCACTCTGTGGCATCTATTCATGAATGGTTTCATTCTTGCTGAGCGGATAGTCTCGTAAATGAGGTTTAAAAATGCAAGTTAGAGTCATCATAATTAGAATGAATAAGGCAAAGAGTTTAATGAGAATATCACTTACGAATGATAATAGAAAGAGAGTGGGTGATAGGATTCATCCCTGAGGAAAAACACTGTTCATAGACGTGCAGGAGTTATTATCGTTATTATGCTTCACTTAGCAATTAAAAAGCTAATAAGTTTCTACGCAATTTTCTTTGTTAAAATATGGAACACAATATTTTTATGTTACCCCACTATCTTTCCCCAGTTTTTTAGTGCAAGAAAGCACTAAAAAAGTGGGTTATAGGTGAGTTTGTTAAAACTAATTCCTTATGATAATGATATTATGCGGCTTGGTGGAATAATGTTCCGGGTTCGAATCCAAAATCGGGCTTATGCTGGTTAATGATGTAATTTGTTCATCAAATAAAAAATAAGTACAAGACGAAAGCTGAAAAGTTGAAAATCCTATCCTTCAGTGTGTGTGTGTGTGTGTGTGTGTGTGTGTGTGTGTGTATGTGTGTGTGTGTGTGTGTGTGTGTGTGTGTGTGTGTGTGTGTGTGTGTGTGTGTGTGTGTGTTTGCGCGCGCCTGTGCGTTTCGGGTGCTACATTTATGAGTACAAAAATGGTATACAATACATACTTATAAAACAGACAGCAAGACATACCTGCCTCACAAAAAGCAGCGCCTCTCGGAACCAGTGAACAGTCAGGCCGGCTTCTGCTATCCAGGTCACAACTCGATCTAGATTTCTCTTGAGTGGGGAGTGACTCTGCACGCCCAGTGCTGTGTTGTATGGCTGATAACATTCCTGGGTGTGAAATAGTTATGCCAAGTCAGTGTATATTTGCTCCTTCATATGTTTGTTCCATAAATTTCAATTTTTTTTTAATGCTATCTATAATAAGCAAAGAAAACACACCACTACCCTCAAGGAAAAGAATATAATTCCAATGAATATATATGAATATAAATATATATATATATATATATATATATATATATATATATATATATATATATATATATATATATATATATATATATATATATATGGAGTAGGCAGTACACACCTGCCGCCCGGTGGAGTACTCCAGGAGAGGTACTTACGGGGATGTTGGCAGTGCTGCAGACTGAGTGATTCCCCGTGTCCTCTCTTCCCGGCTCCCTTAATGTCTCATTTACACAAGAGAGCAGCTGCAGCCTGCCCTCTAATGACAACTTCTTTTACTATCTACATAACATACATTTTTTTTATGTTTATTTTGTTTTCTATATCATTAACCGTTGGCGCCAGTAGGCTTATAGAGGCACAAATGGACTTGCGTCGCCTGTTATTTGGCGTAGTTTAAAATTTTTTTTATAGTGACGCCTCGAATGTTTACGTTCTCTCTTGAATATGTTAAGAACGTGTGAGGCTTATTACTGTTACAGCCTCAGACGCGTCCCGTCTGAGGACTGTGAGGAACTGCACCTGTCTCGTTCCCTCATTCTTAGTGGTTGAACTACCACTCTAGTCTGCCGGCGCTGGTTCACCTCTCCACCTGCTTGTTCGCTGGCTTCCTCGCCACTACCCCATCCCCTTGTCCAGGGATAGGGGGTAGTCTAACTGAGGCAACCTCCACGCCGTGGGACCGGGAACAGACAGAACGCCTCAGCTCTTTCACCTGACAACACCTCCCACCTGCTGCTGGTTCTTAACATTCCGAAGGCACTTCTGGAGACTTGGGCTCCCTTTCAGTGTGCCCTTCAACTGTACCTACACCATTCAACACTCCCTGCTGCCTGAGGTTCTATCTACGGTGCCGAGTGTTGCTACCGCGCATCTCACCCTCCAGACAGCTATTCAGAGAGTTATTGGGTGCCATACCCCTGCTCTGGTAATTGTTTACGAGCAGATCGTCGTTGGTGATTTATTTTGGCTGTTAGCCTGCTGTTTGCTATTATTGAGTGTGTAAATATATTCGGGGTATCATACTCCATGACTTTTCTTCCCCACAACTCTCTAGAAACATAATATTAATTGATAGTCACCTCGGCCCTGACAAGGACAATATGGCAGCAATTTGGGTAGTCTAAGGCCAAATATTGAAAAGTGGTCAGCGAATATCGGGGATTCGATCCCGGGAACCTAGGCTCCCATGCTCGAACGCTGACCACTGCACCACCGACTCCCCTTACACCTTACACCTTACACTTTTATACTCTGTTCAAATCAAAATTTCAAAAATGGCCTCTAATCATCCAGCCTCGGTGTCCCCATCGGGTTCCAGACAAAAGTCCGTATAGAAAAACTTCGTATGGATATAATTAGTAGGATAAAGTTCGTTTGCCTAAAGTACGTCAGGATAAAGTACGTAGGGTATAAAGTTCGTCATATCAAAAGTTCGTAATAGAAAAAAATCGTAAGGTTAAATGTTCGTCGTGCAAATGTTCGTTAGAAAAATGTTCGTACGCGTAAAAGTTCGTATGGAAAAATTTCGTATGCAAATGTTCGTAAGCAAAACGTTCGTACGCAAATGTTCGTCAGGGATAAAGTTCGTCTGACAAAAATATGTAAGTAAAAGTTCGTACGCTAAAGTTCGTATACAGATGTTTGTATAGTATAAAGTACGTATGTAAAATATTCGTAATGACAAAAGTTCGTCGGGACAAAAGTTCATATAGGAAAAGTTCATATAGAAAATAATCATATGCAATTATTCGTACGCAAATGTTTGTCAGGGATAAAATTCTTCTGGGTAAAGTAGTACGTACGGAAAAGTTCGTAAGCATGTTTGTATGGTAATAAGTCGCTATGGATAGTTCCTATACGAAGTTTTTCTATACGAACTTTTGTCCGAAACCCATGAGAAATGGGAGGCTGTCGCTGAGAGCCGAACCTGCTGAGAGAGAGTGTGTGTGTGTGTGTGTGTGTGTGTGTGTGTGTGTGTGTGTGTTAAGGTGGTGGTTGTGATGGTGGTGTAATTATTGTAGTAGTAGTAGTAGTAGTAGTATATGGAGAGTAGTAGTAATAGTAGTATTTGGAGAGTAGTAGTAGTAGTAGTAGTAGACACCTTTCTCAGCTGTTGTAGCGAGCAGACGTCAGTTACAATCGCTCCTGAACTGAAATACCAGACCATGGACTCTGACACACTGAAGCTTCTACTTGAATCTCAATTCGAGCAGGCATTGGATGTATTGGTGGAACAACACAACGCAAGAATTGCTCTCCTAGACAAAAAAGTGAGTGAATTAACAAGAAGCCTAGAATTTTCACAAGCTGAGATTACGGACCTGAGAAGTGAAATCAAAACGCTTCGGAAATCCGAGAATGAGAATCGAAGCACAATCGAGGAGCTTCGATCTTGTGTTAAAGAATTGACTGGACGTATGAACTACCAGGAAGATTATAATCGGAGAAATAATCTACGAATTAGCGGCATTGCAGAACAACAAAATGGAGAAACCTGGGAAGAAACTGCTCTACAAGTATCCACTCTGTTTCAAGATAAGCTTCAAATACCTCCAATGAAGTTTGAACATGCTCACAGAGTCGGCCCACTTGGCAACGCAACACCTAGAACAATAGTGGTTAAATTTGCTCACTTCGGTGATCGTGAGACTGTGATGCGGAACGCAAGGAAATTAAAATGGACAGGAATATATATAAATGAAGATTTATGCCCTTTCTCACAAGAAATTGTCAAGAATCAACTACCACTTCTATAAAGAGGTGCGTTCTCAAGGAAAGATAGCATACTTTAAGTACACGAAACTTATCATCAAAGACCGAATGAACCACATCCCTTCGACGCCTGCTGGTGCAACATCTGGTGGTAACAACTCAATGAGTGCTGCTCCTGCTTCTGAACCATCAACTCGTGGTTGGACCTCATGGACTGGCGGAAGAATGGCTGCTTCAGACCAGGCGGGTGCAGTCCCTGTTGCTGGTGCCTCGGATGACGGCGGTGCTTCCGGTGATGGTGATGCCTCAGGTGGCGGTGGTGCGGCAGTTGATGGAGGTGTGGTAGCTGCCATCGGTGCTCCTGCCAGCGATGCGGGGGTTAAGACTCGTAGTGGTGGTGTTGGCGGTGCTGTCGGCGGCGACGTGGACAAAGGGAAGGACGACAAACCACAATCATCCTTCCAGAACAGGACTCCTCAACACAAAGTCAACAGAAAGAGTCATAGGAAGAATTGAGTACTGTAAGTTGAAGCCATTCATACTGTGTATCGTTTACTTTTTTCATACGTATATACAATGACATTAGCATTACACTCCGCTGAATTACCATTTACCTTTATAGATTACGATGAACTTTTTGATATTTTTACATGTACATATTTTACTTCCATATATAGTAATATATCATTTGACCTTTTTCATGTAATAGACGATATATACAACAACGAACTAGATATAAATCATTCCTGTGTATTGTCCACATATCATAATATCGGAGTATATATTTTTAGATTCTTTATCTTCTGATTGTTATGACGCCAACATATTTACAATATTTAATATCAACATTAGATCTATACCCACTAATTTACAGGTTTTTTATGACACGGTGTTAGTTAACAAAGATGTAAGTTTTGATTTTATTGGATTTACCGAAACAAGACTTGACTCTGACCTTGTTAATCTTTATCAGCTACCAGGATATAATATGTTCAACCAGTATAGAAACAGATATGGTGGTGGTGTTACTATGTACATATCTGATTGT
Source organism: Metacarcinus magister (assembly GCA_029783475.1). Classification (NCBI taxonomy): domain Eukaryota; kingdom Metazoa; phylum Arthropoda; class Malacostraca; order Decapoda; family Cancridae; genus Metacarcinus; species Metacarcinus magister. The sequence continues at coordinate 7,380 of JAPQNM010001682.1, read as the reverse complement.
TATCAAACAAACATTGTAAATGATTTTTGCCTTACAGAACCTTTTATTGAATGCCTTGAATGTAAATATGGCTACAAAAACCTATCTATATATATAATATATATATATATATATATATAGATAGGTTTGTAGCCATATTACATTCAAGGCATTCAATAAAAGGTTCTGTAAGGCAAAAATCATTTACAATGTTGTTGATAACAATCAGATATGTACATAGTAACACCACCACCATATCTGTTTCTATACTGGTTGAACATATTATATCCTGGTAGCTGATAAAGATTAACAAGGTGTCCGCTCGCAGAGTCAAGTCTTGTTTCGGTAAATCCAATAAAATCAAAACTTACATCTTTGTTAACTAACACCGTGTCATAAAAAACCTGTAAATTAGTGGGTATAGATCTAATGTTGATATTAAATATTGTAAATATGTTGGCGTCATAACAATCAGAAGATAAAGAATCTAAAAATATATACTCCGATATTATGATATGTGGACAATACACAGGAATGATTTATATCTAGTTCGTTGTTGTATATATCGTCTATTACATGAAAAAGGTCAAATGATATATTACTATATATGGAAGTAAAATATGTACATGTAAAAATATCAAAAAGTTCATCGTAATCTATAAAGGTAAATGGTAATTCAGCGGAGTGTAATGCTAATGTCATTGTATATACGTATGAAAAAAGTAAACGATACACAGTATGAATGGCTTCAACTTACAGTACTCAATTCTTCCTATGACTCTTCTGTTGACTTTGTGTTGAGGAGTCCTGTTCGGAAGGATGATTGTGGTTTGTCGTCCTCCCTTGTCCACGTCGCCGCCGACAGCACCGCCAACACCACCACTACGAGTCTTAACCCCCGCATCGCTGGCAGGAGCACCGATGGCAGCTACCACACCTCCATCAACTGCCGCACCACGCCACCTGAGGCATCACCATCACCGGAAGCACCGCCGTCATCCGAGGCACCAGCAACAGGGACTGCACCCGCCTGGTCTGAAGCAGCCATTCTTCGCCAGTCCATGAGGTCCAACCACGAGTGATGGTCAGAAGCAGGAGCAGCACTCATTGAGTTGTTACCACCAGATGTTGCACCAGCAGGCGTCGAAGGGATGTGGTTCATTCGGTCTTTGATGATAAGTTCGTGTACTTAAAGTATGCTATCTTTCCTGAGAACGCACCTCTTTATAGAAGTGGTAGTTGATTCTTGACAATTTCTTGTGAGAAAGGGCATAAATCTTCATTTATATATATCTGTCCATTTTAATTTCCTTGCGTTCCGCATCACAGTCTCACGATCACCGAAGTGAGCAAATTTAACCACTATTGTTCTAGGTGTTGCGTTGCCAAGTGGGCCGACTCTGTGAGCATGTTCAAACTCATTGGAGGTATTTGAAGCTTATCTTGAAACAGAGTGGATACTTGTAGAGCAGTTCTTCCCAGGTTTCTCCATTTGTTGTTCTGCAATGCCGCTAATTCGTAGATTATTTCGCCTATTATAATCTTCCTGGTAGTTCATACGTCCAGTCAATCTTAACACAAGATCGAAGCTCCTCGATTGTGCTTCGATTCTCATTCTCGGATTTCCGAAGCGTTTGATTTCACTTCTCAGGTCCGTAATCTCAGCTTGTGAAAATTCTAGGCTTCTTGTTAATTCACTCACTTTTGTCTAGGAGAGCAATTCTTGCGTTGTGTTGTTCCACCAATACATCCAATGCCTGCTCGAATTGAGATTCAAGTAGAAGCTTCAGTGTGTCAGAGTCCATGGTCTGGTATTTCAGTCAGGAGCGATTGTAACTGACGTCTGCTCGCTACAACAGCTGAGAAAGGTGTCTACTACTACTACTACTACTACTCTCCAAATACTACTATTACTACTACTCTCCATATACTACTACTACTACTACTACTACAATAATTACACCACCATCACAACCACCACCTTAACACACACACACACACACACACCCACACACACACACACACACACACACTCTCTCTCAGCAGGTTCGGCTCTCAGCGACAGCCTCCCATTTCTCATGGGTTTCGGACAAAAGTTCGTATAGAAAAACTTCGTATAGGAACTATCCATAGCGACTTATTACCATACAAACATGCTTACGAACTTTTCCGTACGTACTACTTTACCCAGAAGAATTTTATCCCTGACGAAACATTTGCGTACGAATAATTGCATATGATTTTTTTCTATACGAACTTTTCCTATACGAACTTTTGTCCCAACGAACTTTTGTCGTTACGAATATTTTACATACGTACTTTATACCACACGAACATCTGTATACGAACTTTTATTTACGTATTTTTGTCAGACGAACTTTATCCCTGACGAACATTTGCGTACGAACGTTTTCCATACGAACATTTGCATACGAAATTTTTCCATACGAACTTTTACGCGTACGAACATTTGAACACTTTGCACGAACATTAACCTTACGATTTTTTTCATATACGAACTTTTGATATGACGAACTTTATACCCTACGTACTTTATCCTGACGTACTGTAGGCAAAACGAACTTATCCTACTAATTATATCCATACGAAGTTTTTCTATACGGACTTTTGTCTGGAACCCGATGGGGACACCGAGGCTGGATGATTAGAGGCCATTTTGAAATTTTGATTTGAACAGAGTATAAAAGTGTAAGGTGTAAGGTGTAAGGGGAGTCGGTGGTGCAGTGGTCAGCGTTCGAGCATGGGAGCCTAGGTTCCCGGGATCGAATCCCCGATATTCGCTGACCACTTTTCAATATTGGCCTTTAGACTACCCAAATTGCTGCATATTGTCCTTGTCAGGGCCGAGGTGACTATCAATTAATATTATGTTTCTAGAGAGTTGTGGGGAAGAAAAGTCATGGAGTATGATACCCCGAATATATTTACACACTCAATAATAGCAAACAGCAGGCTAAACAGCCAAAATAAATCACCAACGACGATCTGCTCGTAAACAATTACCAGAGCAGGGGTATGGCACCCAATAAACTCTCTGAATAGCTGTCTGGAGGGTGAGATGCGCGGTAGCAACACTCGGCACCGTAGATAGAACCTCAGGCAGCAGGGAGTGTTGAATGGTGTAGGTACAGTTGAAGGGCACACTGAAAGGGAGCCCAAGTCTCCAGAAGTGCCTTCGGAATGTTAAGAACCAGCAGCAGGTGGGAGGTGTTGTCAGGTGAAAGAGCTGAGGCGTTCTGTCTGTTCCCGGTCCCACGGCGTGGAGGTTGCCTCAGTTAGACTACCCCCTATCCCTGGACAAGGGGATGGGGTAGTGGCGAGGAAGCCAGCGAACAAGCAGGTGGAGAGGTGAACCAGCGCCGGCAGACTAGAGTGGTAGTTCAACACTAAGAATGAGGGAACGAGACAGGTGCAGTTCCTCACAGTCCTCAGACGGGACGCGTCTGAGGCTGTAACAGTAATAAGCCTCACACGTTCTTAACATATTCAAGAGAGAACGTAAACATTCGAGGCGTCACTATAAAAAAAATTTTAAACTACGCCAAATAACAGGCGACGCAAGTCCATTTGTGCCTCTATAAGCCTACTGGCGCCAACGGTTAATGATATAGAAAACAAAATAAACATAAAAAAAATGTATGTTATGTAGATAGTAAAAGAAGTTGTCATAGAGGGCAGGCTGCAGCTGCTCTCTTGTGTAAATGAGACATTAAGGGAGCCGGGAAGAGAGGACACGGGGAATCACTCAGTCTGCAGCACTGCCAACATCCCCGTAAGTACCTCTCCTGGAGTACTCCACCGGGCGGCAGGTGTGTACTGCCTACTCCATATATATATATATATATATATATATATCATATATATATATAATATATATATATATATATATATATATATATATATTTATATTCATATATATTCATTGGAATTATATTCTTTTCCTGAGGGTAGTGGTGTGTTTTCTTTGCTTATTATAGATAGCATTAAAAAAAAATTGAAATTATGGAACAAACATATGAAGGAGCAAATATACACTGACTTGGCATAACTATTTCACACCCAGGAATGTTATCAGCCATACAACACAGCACTGGGCGTGCAGAGTCACTCCCCACTCAAGAGAAATCTAGATCGAGTTGTGACCTGGATAGCAGAAGCCGGCCTGACGTTCACTGGTTCCGAGAGGCGCTGCTTTTGTGAGGCAGGTATGTCTTGCTGTCTGTTTATAAGTATGTATTGTATACCATTTTGTACTCATAAATGTAGCACCCGAAACGCACAGGCGCGCGCAAACACACACACACACACAACACACACACACACACACACACACACACACACACACACATACACACATACACACACACACACACACACACACACACACACACTGAAGGATAGGATTTTCAACTTTTCAGCTTTCGTCTTGTACTTATTTTTATTGATGAACAAATTACATCATTAACCAGCATAAGCCCGATTTTGGATTCGAACCGGAACATATTCCACCAAGCCGCATAATATCATATCATAAGGAATTAGTTTTAACAAACTCACCTATAACCCACTTTTTAGTGCTTTCTTGCACTAAAAAAACTGGGGAAAAGATAGTGGGTAACATAAAAAATATGTGTTCCATATTTTAACAAAGAAAATGCGTAGAAACTTATTAGCTTTTAATTGCTAAGTGAAGCATAATAACGATAATAACTCCTGCACGTCTATGAACAGTGTTTTTCCTCAGGGATGAATCCTATCACCCACTCTCTTTCTATTATCATTCGTAAGTGATATTCTCATTAAACTCTTTGCCTATTCATTCTAATTATGATGACTCTAACTTGCATTTTTAAACCTCATTTACGAGACTATCCGCTCAGCAAGAATGAAACCATCATGAATAGATGCCACAGAGTGCTTAGTTTCTACTCTTACTATAACTTCTGAATTGGACAAATAGAACCTTGTGTTTTTCAATGCCTAAAAAAATTCGCCTATGCGTGTAGAGAATGCGAGATGAAGTAAAAAAGATTTCAGCAACGAAGTGTTTAGATAATCGATCATCATCTTGAAATAATGGGTGCTCGAAGAGTAAAAAGAACTGATATTTTACGGACTGCAAGAAGGAAGTGTCTCAGACGACGCTGACATGGAATGTCAAAGATGGAGGCACTTGAACTACTGGATGGAGTGAACCCCCGCCACCTGGGACAGTTAAATCAGGGAAGGATTCATATATATATATATATATATATATATATATATATATATATATATATATAATATATATATATATATATATAACCCTCGGTTCACGAAAGCCTCACTTCACAAACAAAAACGTCTTGGTTAACGAATGTTGTATTGGTGACGAACGTTGGTGACAAATTGCAAGTATTCGGCGGTAGAGCATCATTTACTGTGTTTTTAACTTCATACACATTCCTGCCTCAAATTAACGCGCTTGCTTTGAATTACTCGTGTTCTGGTTTCTTACTATTATAATAAACTACGAATAAGCCACCATGGGGCCCAAAGAAGGATATTTAGCGGCAAAATGAAAAGACAATTACTAGAATCCCGTAGCGGTGAAGAAAGGAAATAATATCCTACTACTCAAGACTCAAAAACTTGGTAAACTAATCCAATTAATAAAACAGGTAGCAAGCAGACTTATTAAATTATCGACCAATTTGTATTTACCAACATTTTCAAAAAATTTTGATTCTTGATGAAAAAAAAACAAACATAATGTCATTTAAGCAAATACACATTTTTAAATGATATAAACAATTTCGATTTAGACAGGGTTTTGAGTAAATTTGGGAGGCGGTGGCCTAGTAGCTAGCGGTTGGGCGTACCAGCTAAGGGTCCCACGTTCGAAGCACGGTCATGTGCCGTCCATTCTTGTACTACGCCGAGTGGAATAAGATCACCACATACTCCATAACATATCTCGACGGGACTGCAAGGACTGCAAGGAGCTTCCGCTTGGTAGCATGAGCTTCTAATACAAAACGAGGCATCACTTGAAAAATCTAACCGTGCTACTAACGGTGAGGTAAACCAATCTAAGGCCCATGAAGCCTACGGGCGCCACGGGTAAGAAATAAATAAAAAATAAATAAATAAAAAATAAAAAAAAAAAAAAAAAAAAAAAAAAAAAACAAACTCATGAGATTATACATCTGACACTCATCTGCACTAATGAAAAAATCCATCAACTATTTTATCGACTTCTGGAAAGCTTTCGCACAGTTCAACCAGATATCTCTAGATTAAATATATACTTTGGAAATCGTGGATATATCCCAGATTGTTCAGCTTATTATAAAACAGAACACAATTACAGTTTTACAATAACCTCCTAAAAACTAAAAATTAGACCTAGGAATAACGCAAGGAAGATATAATATATATAAAATATAATATATATATACTATAATATATTATACTTATATAAATAAATATATATAAAACATATATATGTACCATATCATAATCACCGACAATATATTTCGAACATTAAACTTTTAATATGATTGAAAATAAAAACAAATAAAATATAATTCAATAAAGCAAAAGCAGAACTTTTAATCGCTGGTGCTTAGCTAATCGACTTACTTTTTAAGGGCAAACAGGCAGATAGCGCAAGGATGCTGCCAGGGTGGGAGCTTAGTAACAGCCGCCCCGTGCACAGCTCTCCCCTCCACCCCGGTTGGAAGTGACAGTGAAGGGACAACACGGCACTGTGCTTGACCGCGGGAAGTAATGCGTAGCCGAAACACAGGTGCTATGATTACGGGGCAGGCCACCAGCAACTTACTGCAAGGAAACTGGTTTAAAGGCCAAGATAACTAGAGAGTGCCGGAACACCCTAAAGAGACGTGGCGAACAACGATTAGCACAGGTTTGGGTTCCATTTTCGCATATCATCGGGAAAAACAGTAACAAATTAAGAGGTGTATTTCCTTTTTCGCTTTCAGCAAGAACCCTGTAAATCTCCCTAGGAGACGTCAAGGCCACAGACCTTGTGCCAGAAGACTTTCCACATACACCCAACCGTTCATGGTGATGAGCCACAGGCACCAACACAAAACCACGAGGTCCCATTTCCCGCCGGAGGAGAACGTTGCAAGGCTGTAGGATGGTAATTCCCAGCACCTTAGTCAACACTTAACACGACTGCTCTCATTCTTTCAGCGATAGCGGGACCTCCCACCACATCCAAATCGGCTGGTGCTGTCTCTACGCCTGCACATCCATGCAAACGTTCCCAAAGCACTAGGGGGCGGAACTTAGTAGCAGCTAGAAGAGGACGTCAATAAGGGTTTCATCTTTAGCAGTCCCTTGCTGGCGGGGCCACAGATTGGTGCGCGA
>JAPQNM010001679.1:92500-100000 GCA_029783475.1 Metacarcinus magister | reverse complement strand
GGTTTTCTTAGTGTTTAACATCAAACCATTTCTTAGAAAATACTTTTGGATAGCAAGGAGAGATGCTTCTGTGTTAGTAATAAGTGTTCCCAGATTGCTTAGACTGTCAGCATGAAGAAACTGAGTGTCATCAGCGTACTGGACTACTGTACCATCCACTAGGTGGTCCCGAAGGTCATTTACATGGATAGTAAATAAAATGGGACCGAGGATGGAGCCTTGTGGTACACCATAAGTTATTTTTTCTGCAGAAGATACAGTGTCGTTAAGTTTTACACATTGTTCTCTACCTCTCAAGTAGTCGTTTAACCAGAATGAACTTATTCCAAGGGAATTACATTTACGTAATAGTATTGAGTGGCTGACACTGTCAAAAGCTTTAGAGAGGTCACATAATGTAAGCAATGTTATTTTTCTGTTATCCATGTTGTTATAAATATTGTCAGTTATGGTGGCCAGGGCAGTTTCGGTTGAGAGTCTGGGCCGAAAACCGTGTTGGGTGTTGGAAAGCTGATTATTACACTCCAAATAATGTATTAGCTGAGAGGCAACGATCTTTTCCATAACTTTAGAGAGAATGGGCAGTATTGAAATAGGTCTGAAATTGCTAGCATTATTGACGTCTCCATTTTTATAAATAGGGACCACCGTAGCACGTTTCCAGGCTGATGGTACAACACCTGTTACAAAGGATGTATTTATTATGCAGGTGAGGTATAAGGCAATTACATATAGGGAGTCTTTAACAAATGTTAGTGATATTCCATCTGAACCAGTTGATCTTGTATTATTTAGACGTTTTACAACAAGTATGACAGTATTAACCTCTACTGGTTGAGGTCTGAATCCTTGAGTGTCATTGTAATATGAATAGTGGATTACTGGATCTATTAGGTTCTTACATAGTTGCTCTTGAGAGGTTACAAATGTGTTTTTGCCAACATTGGCAAAGAAATTGTTAAATTCTTCGGCCTTTTCTTGCATATTATCATATTTGTATACATTGGAAGAATCTTTGTTAGGTATAATATTCCTTATTGTTCTCCACGTGCCAGCCATATTTCCTTTATTTTTAGCTAATTCATTATGATAAAATTCACTTTTTGCCTTATCGATATAAATTCTGACATCTTTCTTCTTATTCTTAAGGATTTGTTGCATCTCAATATTATTTGGATCTTGTTTCAGTTTTGCATGCAGGTTATTTTTCTCAACAATTGAGGCACGAACCTCATCGTTTAGCCAAGGTGAAAAGGGTCGTTGGATTTCTTTCGTGACAAAAGGAGCGATATCATCAAGACATTGAGTAAATATTCCATTGAAAATTTCTAATTGTGCGTTCACATTGTCTGTTAGTGTTATTTCATTTAGTTTATTTGATTTTGCTAAAAGGGATGTGCAGAGATTATCCTTTGAATATTTGGCAAGGTGTCTAAAGGTCCGGAATACTCGTTGTTTCTTAGGTTTAGTTATATCAAGCTTGGCTGAGATGAGTTCATGATCCCCAATTGAATAAGGCAGAACATCATGTGACATAACAAGGCTTGTGTTATTTGTAATTATAACATCCAATAGAGTCCGAGATGTGTCTGTTATCCTTGTAGGCTTATTGATTAGCTGTTTTAGTTTATTATTACTTAATATTTTACTGACTTTATTTGTTGGAGAAATTATGTTATCATTTAAATCACCAAGTACATAAAAGTTTTTCTTACTAAGACAAAGTGATTGAAGTGTGCTATTAAGGTAATCAAATGAGTCAGCAGTGGCCTTTGGGTGTCTGTAAATGCACGCTACAATTATTGCTGGTAACATGTTACACTGAATGCTTACATATATGTCCTCAACACCAGGGTGATTCACACTATTGACATATATTTGTTTAGTTTTCAGCATTTCTTTTATATATATACATACTCCTCCTCCACGTCCACTGTCTTTACGGAAAACATTATAGTTAGAAATTGATATCATGTTGTCAGTTATGTGAGGATGGAGCCAGGTTTCGCTGATGCATAGAACATCAACATCTCTAGATTTCATTGTCAATTTGATTTCATCAAAATTTGCTAAAAGCGATTGTGCATTGATATGTTCGATCGTCAGCATTTTTTTGTTACCATTCTCGGCACGGTCTTCTTTGCCATTTTCCTATTCATGATAGTATGTACAGTTTTTATTTTTATGGCCTAACATGTTGCACGTAAAACATTTTATCTTATACTCATGCCGGCAATTCCTCTGAACGTGGTTATGTTCCCCACAGTTGTAGCAAGCCCCCTTGCTCACTGGCTTAGCGGGCAGGGGAGGGAATTTCTGGTGATACCACGTGTCTTCACCATTCATATCGTGGTGGTGGTGGGGGTGGGGGTATTGGGTGTAGTGGCGGTGCGTGGGAGGGGTGTGACGTGAGTTCCCCATCAGTCGTGCCGCCTCTTTTCCCCTTGGAGAGTTGGAGTCCTTGGGCTGTTGGTAGTAGTGGTGATATCCGTAGTGGTAGGTAGAGAGAGAGAGAGAGAGAGAGAGAGAGAGAGAGAGAGAGAGAGAGAGAGAGGAGAGAGAGGACGAGAGAGAGAGAGAGAGAGAGAGAGAGAGAGGGAGAGGGAGAGGGAGAGGGAGAGAGAGAGAGAGAGAGAGAGAGAGAGAGAGAGAGAGAGAGAGAGAGAGAGAGAGAGAGAGAGAGAGAGAGAGAGAGAGAGAGAAAGAGAGAGACAGAGAGAGAGACAGAACGAGAGAGAGAGACAGAGACAGAGACAGAGACAGAGCGAGAGAGAGAGCGAGAGAGAGAGTCCTTGAAAAACAATAGCGAGGGATGCAGCCCAGCACCCCAGGGAATAGGGATTGACCTGGGTGATTCACCTTAATGACTCCTTGCTTCAAACCCTAGCCAAAACCTCCTCCAACTGACACTCCACTAATCACGTAGCAGTAGTAATAATAGTAGTAATAGTTGTTGTACTAGTAATAGTAGAAGTAGTAGTAGTAGTAGTAGTAGTAGTAGTAGTAGTAGTAGTAGTAGTAGTAGTAGTAGTAAATAATAACAGTAGTAGTAGTAGCAGCAGCAGTAAAATAGTAGTAATAGACACATTAATAGTAGTAGTAGTAATGGTACTAAAAGCAGTTGTTGTAGTAATAGCAGTAGTAGTAGTAGTTGTTGCTGTATTAGCATTAGTAGTAAGAGCATCAGCATCAGCAGAGAGTAGTCGTAGTCGTAATAGTAGTAGTAGTAGTAGTAATAGCAGTAGTAGTAGTAGAAGTAGTAGTAGAAGTTGTAGTAGAAGTAGTAGTAGTAGTAGTCGTAATGGTAGTAGTAGATAGTAATAGTAGTAGTAGTAGTAGTAGTAGTAGTAGTAGTAGTAGAAGTAGCAGTAGTAGTAGTAGTAGTAGTAGTAGTAGTAGTAGTAGTAGTCGTAATAGTAATAGTAGTAGTAGTAGTAGTAGAAAAAGAAGTAGTAGTAGTAGTTTACATTCTAATCGAAAAAAATATACCTCGTAGCCAGAAATCTAGAGTGTGGATAAGTGTAAAATAATCACCAGTACGGTATCTTTTTTTTTGGAGCTAATGGTTATTATTTTTGAAGCAGAGTTGATCTGAGGCAATCTATCACGTCATGGGATTCAGACAGTGGTGTACAGCGTGTCTAGTAGATAGTACTGTACAAATACCAATCTCCAAACGAAACGTCTCACTAACGAAACACTTCACTAGCGAAAAGCCTCACTAGCGAAACGCCTCACCAGCAAAACGTCTCACAAGTGAAATTTCTCACTAGCGGAACGTCCCACTAGCGAAAAGTCCCACTAGCGAAACGTCCCTCTAGCGAAAGGGTTTACTAGCGAAAAGTCCCGAACTCACATATATATATATATATATATATATATATATATATATATATATATATATATATATACAAATAAATAAATATATATATATATATATATATATATATATATATATACAAATAAGTAAATATATATATATATATATATATATATATATATATATATATATATATATATTTAAACATGTATATATATATATATATATATATATATATATATATATATATATATATATATATATATATATATATGTATATATATATATATATATATATATATATATATATATATATATATATATATATATGTATATATATATATATATATATATATATATATATATATATATATATATATATATATATATTATATATATGTATATATATATATATATATATATATATATATATATATATATATATATATATATATATATATATATATATATATATATATATATATATATATACGTATATATATATATATATATATATATATATATATATATATATATATATATATATATAGTATATATATATATATATATATATATATATATATACGTATATATATATATATATATATATATATATATATATATATATATATATATATATATATATATATATATATATATATATATATATAAATATATATATATATATATATATATATATATATAAATATATATATATATATATTTATATATATATATATATAAATATATATATATATATATATATATATAAATATATATATATATATATATATATATATATATATTATATATATATATATATATATATATATATATAAATGTTTATTTATTTTTTTATTTTACATTAAAAAGATACTGGCTAAGGGAAATAAAAAGTAAGTAAACAAAAAATCCCGCTTGTCCCCAGACCCTGTAAAGAGGACAGTAAGAGAATAAAAGCATAGGGTGGAGATCCAGTTAACATTAGAGGTGTCTTGACACTCCTCTTTTGAAATAGTTTAAGTCATAGCCAGGTGGAAAAACAGACAAAGGAAGAGAGTTCCAGAGTTTATCCGTGTAAGGGATGAAAGATTGAAGATACTGGTTAACTCTTGCATTAGGAAGATGGACAAAATAAGGATTGAAAGAAGTAGAAAGTCTTGTGCAGCGAGGCCGCGGGAGGGGGGGGGGAGGCATGCAGTTAGCAAGTTCAGAAGAGCAGTCAGCATGAAAATAGCGGTAGAAGATAAATAAAGATGCAACATTGCGGCGGTGACTTAAGGAATTAAGAAAGTCAGTTAGAGGAGGAGAGTTCATGAAGCGAAAAGTTTTAGCCTCCACCCTGCTTAATAAAGCTGTATGAGTTGAGCCCCCCCAGACATGTGAGCCATACTCCATACATGGACGGATAAGGCCCCTGTACAGAGCAAGCAGCTGAGAGGGAGAGAAAAATGGACGCAGACGCCATAGTAAACCTAACTTCTTGGAAGCTGATTTAGCAAGAGTAGAGATATGAAATTGCCAGTTTAGATTTTTAGCAAAGGATAGACCGAGATAATTTAATGTGGAGGAAAGGGAAAGTTGAGTGTCATTGAAAAAGAGGGGATAGTTATCTGGAAGGTTATGTCGAGTAGATAGTTGTAGAAATTGAGTTTTTGAGGCATTGAACAAAACTAGGTTTGCTCTACCCCAATCAGAAATTAGTGAAAGATCAGAAGTTAGGCGTGCTATAGCATCTCGCCTTGAGTCATTTAATTTTTTTTGGGTTGGGCGTCTGTTGTACAACGTTGAAAAATGCAATGTGGTGTAATCAGCATAAGAGTGGATAGGGCATTGAGTCAGATTTAGGAAATCATTGATGAATAATAGAAAGAGAGTAGTTAATAGGACAGAACCCTGAAAAACACCACTCTTGATAGTTTTAGGAGAAGAACAATGACCGTCCACTACAGCATCAATAGACCGGTAGGAAAGGAAACTAGAGATGAAGGTACAGAGAAAAGGATAGAATCCGTAGGAGGGTAGTTTAGAAATTAAAGATTTATGCCAGACTCTATCAAAGTCTTTCGATATGTCAAGGCCGACAGCATAGGTTTAACCAAAGTCCCTAAATGAAGATGACCAAGATTCAGTTAGGAAAGCAAGAAGATCACCAGTAGATCGGCTTTTACGGAAACCATACTGGCAATCAGAGAGAAGGTTGTGAGCTGATAGATGCCTCATTATCTTCTTGTTAAAAGATTAAAAGATTAAAAGGCTTTAAAAAGGCAGGAAATCAAAGCTATAGGGCGGTAGTTAGAAGGATTGGAGCGGTCACCCTATTTAGGGACATTTTGAATGTGAGCAAACTTCCAGCAAGAAGGATAGGTAGAAGTAAAGAGACACAGACGAAAGAGTTTAACCAGGCAGTGAGCGAGTTCGGAAGCACAGTTTTTGAGAACAACAGGAGGGACTCCATCAGGACCGTTCCGAGAATCAAGGCCAGAGAGGGCCTGGAAAAGGTCATAATAAAGAATTCTAATTTTAGGGATGAAGTAGTCAGAGGGTGGGGGAGTAGGAGGAATATGCCCAGTATCATCCAAAGTAGAGTTGGTAGCAAAGGTTTCAGCGAAGAATTCAGCTTTAGAGAAAGAAGAGACAGCTGTGGGGCCATCTGGTTGAAGTAAAGAAGGGAAAGATGAAGAAGTAAAATTGTTAGAGATATTATTGGCTAGATGCCAGAAATTACGAGAAGAGTTAGAGTTGGAAAGACTTTGACATTTTCTATTGATGAAAGAGTTTGTAGTAAGTTATGATTACGGGCAGAAATATATAGGGCATGAGTTTCAGCAGATGGATGGCTACGGTACCGTTTGTGAGCTGCCTCTCTATCATTGACAGCACGAGAATAAACAAAGTTAAACCAGGGCTTTTTAGCTTTGGTATTAGAGAAAGTAGGAGGAATGTATAGCTCCATGCCAGAGATAATCACCTCTGTTATGCGCTCGGTACATAGAGAAGGATCTCTGACATGGTAGCAATAATCATCCCAAGGAAAATCAGAATAGTACTGCCTCAGGTCCTCCCACTTAGCAGAGTTGACATGCCAGAAGCACCTCTGCTTAGGCGGGTCCTGAGCCTTCACTGGAGTGATAGGACAGGTAACGGAAATAAGTTTGTGATCGGAGGAGCTCAACGGAGAGGAAAGTTTAACAGAGTAAGCTGAAGGGTTGGAAAATAGAAAAAGATAAAGAATGTTGGGCATGTCTCCAGGACGGTCAGGGATACGGGTAGGGAGCTGCACTAGCTGCTCTAGGTCATGAAGGATAGCAAAGTTGAAGGTTTGTTCACCAGGTTGGTCAGTGAAAGAAGATGAAAGCCAAACCTGGTGGTGAACATTGAAATCTCCTAAAATGGATATCTCAGCATAAGGAAAGTGAGATAAGATGTACTCCACTTTGGAGATCAAATAGTCAAAGAACTTTACATAGTCAGAGGAATTAGGTAAGAGATATACAGCACAGATAAATTTAGTTAGAGAGTAACATTGAAGTCTTAGCCAAATGGTAGAAAATTCTGAAGATTCAAGATTGTGGGCACGAGAGCAAGTAATGTCGTTACGCACATATGCTCAACAGCCAGCTTTGGATTGAAAATGAGGATAGAGAAAGTAGGAGGGAAAAGAAAAGGGGCTGCTGTCA
>JAPQNM010001679.1:85000-87500 GCA_029783475.1 Metacarcinus magister | reverse complement strand
TTCTTTTCTAATCGCTCTCATCCCTATTCCTGCCACCTACCCTATACAAGAGTCAACCAGTATCTTCATTTTTTCTTCCCTTTTACTGGTGAACTCTGGAATTTTCTTCCTGAATATGTAATTCCACCTTCCTACTACCTGAACTCATTTAAGAAAGGAGTATCAAGACACCTGCAACCCTAATTTGGCTTACTTTTTTATTACTTTTCTTTTTCTCTAAAGAACCGGCAATCACAAGTAGGCTTTTTTGTATCGTTTTTTTATTGCTTTTGGCTGGTTCTCTAATAGCATTTTTAAAATGTATCATATGATTATTGTACGCGCATTATCTTTGTACAACCTCTGTTTGAATTCAATAGTCCGTCCCATACCTTCACTATTTCCAGACACTTGACCCTCGTTATGGGCTCATGTCTCAAAAATTTAATAAAGTTTATGACATTTACAGTTCGTCTGCATTTCCTCCATTTGGAGCTTGCTAAACACAGCAATAAAGCAACATGTGCGCGCGCACACACACACACACACACACACGCACACGCACAAGCACACGCACACGCACACGCACACGCACACGCACACGCACACGCACACGCACACACACACACACACACACACACACACACCTCATTTTGTCCCTGGCCCGTCGAGAAGTGATCGTGCCCTCGTCTCCACTACGCGGAGGTCATCCACGCAATGGGGCGGAGGTTATTTCCACAAGGGCTGACAATAGAAGTTGGTTTATCCGTGCCAATTTACACCCATGACCCTCCCTTCCATCATCTGATCTGATTAACTGATCACAACGGTTAAGCTAGAGTTACACTAGTCAACGTGGGAAACTCCTCCAAGGGTCTTCAGGGCTTCGCCCTTACTCATGTATTCACCTCTGCGTTTTTTCACTTTGATCACGCACAATCATCCTTCCTTGTTCCACAGATGTGCCTATTTCATTCCACGCTTTTTCCACACCTTCCATCCATCACATTCATGGCCTTAATATGAGTAATTACAAAACATAATTTTCATCTTTTACCCATGGCGCCGGTAGGCTTTAGGGAGACCTTAGATGGTTGGCCTCCGCCCGTTAATAGCGCGGGTTAGATTTTTTTAAGTGACGCCTTGTTCCTTCTTATTGATAGGCTCATGCTGCCAGCGGAAGCTCCTCGCGCATATAACGTTGCAGTCCCGGCGAAGATGGTGTTATGGCAGCATGTAGGTGATCTTAGGCCACTCGGCGGTAGTAACGAAGAAAAGTGGCCAGCCCGTGCCGAGGCTCGAACGCGGGACCCTGAGCTGGTATGCCCGACCGCTAGCCCGACCGCTAACAACTTCCAAAATGTTCTGTATTTTAATATTAACTCATTTCTATAACTTAAGCAACTAACTATTTAATATTAACAAACACACATATATAAAGGAATTTTGTTATGTTAAATATAAAGCAGTCACCAGATAAAACAGAGTTGGTCTATCGTGCGTAGTGATAAACCGAGGGATAATCCTAAAATAATCCTCCGACTCATCGGGTGTAAGGAGGGAGAGAGAGAGAGAGAGAGAGAGAGAGAGAGAGAGAGAGAGAGAGAGAGAGAGAGAGAGAGAGAGAGAGAGAGAGAGAGAGAGAGAGTGAGAGAGAGAGTGAGAGAGAGAGAGAGAGAGAGAGAGAGAGAGAGAGAGAGAGAGAGAGAGAGAGAGAGAGAGAGAGAGAGAGAGAGAGAGAGAGAGAGAGAGAGAGAGAGAGAGCAATTTAAAAGCCGAATAGAGTTGAGATGAGACTGACTATACAATAGAAAGCTGGCACGACGACGAGTCTGTTTTGATTCGAGGAAACTCAAATAGAAAAATGAGTTAAGCTTCGCAATGAGACTCAACAGTGACGTATGTAAAGGTTTGAGAGGAGACTCGACAGTGACATGAGTAAAAATGTATGAGGATATTCGACAGTGACATGAGTTCTTGAGGAGATTCGACAGTGACTTGAGTTTAGGTTCTAGAAGACTCAACAGTGACGTAAGTAAAGTTCGAGAGGAAACTTGACAATGACATGATTAAAGATTTAAAAGTTCTACTTAGCTAACTCGGTATATTCAATTGAATAAGATATAATTTATAATTTACTCTAATGACCATATCCTATAACCTATAATACATAATCATACAACATAATACCATAACAGCATAAATAGTTCAAACAAGTAAATGTGCATGTCTTAGATAACTTCATAGTCGATCTGAAAGTTACATTATTAAGTCGTTTTAGGATTTAGGGTATTGTTTTTGTGCCCTATCAATTTAATTTGATAGGGTACAAAAACAATACACAAAATCGTAAAAAAAAGTTAATAATGTCACTTTCAGATCGATTATTAAATAACACAACTCTGTATTGAGTTGTGTTAGAATCCGACACAATAAAACTGTATTTTGTCTACACTATATTAAGAATTTTGGCATTCATTGCTTCTTGGCAGGTTTGTCGAGCAGCTTCGGCCATCCAAAC
>JAPQNM010001679.1:42500-72500 GCA_029783475.1 Metacarcinus magister | reverse complement strand
TGGCGCACAATGACGTCATCATGCGGGATATTCAACCGTTGGCGCACGACACCATGGAACACCAAGATCGCAAGAGCGAGACTTCTGTCGCCCAGCGACAATCCATCATGGCTTTGGTTGCAGCCAATATTCCAACGCGAGAGATATCAAGAATACTCAACATTCCCCCGCGAACAGTCCAGCGATGGATAAAAAGAGCTTTAGAGACAGAGAGGCTCCAAAATAAGAAAAGATGTGGAGCGCCTCGTCGTACCACCAGGGAGGAAGACCACAAGTCATTCAAACAGCTATAGAAAACCCTCTCACGACAGCAGTTCATATCAAAATGCAAACAGGAATAAACGTAGGACCACAGACAATAAGGAACAGACTTCATGAAGCTGGACTGCACCACAGAACACCCGCCACCAAGCCCTTCCTCACTCACGCCAACAGGGAAGAGCGTCTAGGATTTGCCCTGCAGCACTACCCTAAAGAGGCATCATTCTGGCAGCGTGTGGTGTTCTGTGATGAAAAAACCTTCGCGTCTGATGAACACGGAAGACTACATTGCTGGCGTAGAGACAACACCAGGTTAGAACACAACCGAGTTATTTGCTATATCAGTATTATAAATAATTCAAGTTTAAGTTATTAATTATGATCTGCACATACTAGCAAATAAGATAAAAAAAATTCATTTGCATATTTAAATTAATGTTTTGATCTTGCATGATTTGATTATTCAAGTTAATCTAAGTTATAAGTACTTTATACATATATGTTGTTATTTGTTTTATCTTTGGAAATTTGAGGTTTAAAATGTTATACGGGTTGCTCTGGCCTTGATGACTGATGTCAACAGTTAACATTATTGCAGTGAGGACACATTATTAGCGCAGCCTAAGCCTTCAAATCTATACAAAGACAATTTTCAAATTATCATTTAAAGTTTCTGCTTGTATATATATATAAAAAAAAATAAAACATAGCACAGCATTACAACATTAGCTATTGCAATAATCAATTAGATTTCTAGTCTATGTGGCAACTTAACGCGCGCCTGACCTTGAAGTGATCAACTGTTTCATTTGTCACTGTGAAAAATAGTCCATGGTGTGGCCTTGACACGGCCTTTTAATCCGTCCTTGATGTTGCTTAGTAGTATTTAATGGATCTTATAATGATCACTTGTATGAAAAATTATGTTGTAATAAATCTACGACAAAGATTAAACCTCAAATTTACGTAAAATAAAAATAATACTCGCGTGTTGAGTACTTTTCACTTAAATTGACTAGAATAATCATTACATGCACTATCTACTTCACTATATATATATATATATATATATATATATATATATATATATATATATATGTAACCCAAACACACACACACGTATCAATTAATGGTATTGGTATATGCAAAAAATTATTTAAAATCCCAAATTTTAGGTATGAAGCAGAGAACATCCATCCCTCTCGACGGAGCGGGAGGATAACAGCGGGGTTATGGGGATGGATGGCAGCAAGTGGGCCTGGTGAG
This sequence comes from Metacarcinus magister, assembly GCA_029783475.1. Classification (NCBI taxonomy): domain Eukaryota; kingdom Metazoa; phylum Arthropoda; class Malacostraca; order Decapoda; family Cancridae; genus Metacarcinus; species Metacarcinus magister. The sequence continues at coordinate 70,973 of JAPQNM010001679.1, read as the reverse complement.
CTGGCTGTCATAGAAGAGCGTCTCACTGCTGATCAATATGTCCAAATACTTGAAGACGTTATGTTACCATCTGTCCGAGCTATGCTGACTCCCGCACCACAAACCATTTACATAGCTATGGACAACGCTCCGGTCCATAACTCACTGAAAATGAGGGAATGGCTGAAAAAACATCCAGACGTCGTCCGTATTGAATGGCCACCAAGGTCGCCAGACTTAATGCCCATAGAAAACTTGTGGGCACAAATGACCAACAACTGGAATTGGAATTTACCAAGAAACAAAGAAAATTTAATAGCACATGCTCAAAAAACTTGGGAGGACATAAGAGCATCAGATGTATGTAATAATCTGGTAAAATCAATGCCACAACGGTTGCAAAATGTAATTGAATCCAGAGGTTCTTACACTAAATACTAATTTCAGTGTGTGTGTGTGTGTGTGTGTGTGTGTGTGTGTGTGTGTGTGTGTGTGTGTGTATGTGTGTGTGGGTGAGGGAGAGAGAGAGAGAGAGAGAGAGAGAGAGAGAGAGAGAGAGAGAGAGAGAGAGAGAGAGAGAGAGAGAGAGAGAGAGAGAGCGAGAGCGAGAGCGAGAGCGAGAGCGAGAGAGAGAGAGAGAGAGAGAGAGAAAGAGAGAAAGAGAGAGAGAGAGAGAGAGAGAGAGAGAGAGAGAGAGAGAGAGAGAGAGAGAGAGAGAAGAGAGAGAGAGAGAGAGAGAGAGAGAGAGAGAGAAAATCGTAAAATAAATGCATGCATGTGAAGACCTAATGCTTTTCATTACACCTGCAGAATGAATACCACATTTATTGACGTTATTTACATTTGCTGTTGATATGGTAACAAGAACCATAGTGTTGCATTATATTTCTGTGTGGCAACTCAAACACATGACGGTTATATTTGTTCTCATCTGTCACATAATTGAACAGTTGTGTTTTGTTACTCTTAGAGTGAAGGCTATGCTTCTTTTCCTTAAATTTCGACTTGTTTTGTGTGTTGTGTTTAAAAGGTTGTTTGGATGCGTGTGATAACATTTTTCTGTTGAAAGATGTCATGTTCATGGAATAAACAAATCTTGGTTGCCGTGCAAACTGGAAGAATATTGGACTTATTTTTTTGTTTATGTGTGAGTGGGGGTGGTGGTTAGTAGTTTTAATGAAGCCTTTCATTGATTATACCGTATAATGGTGACTTTGTCGCTCAGTGGTAGAGTATGAGGCTTATGACCGCGATGGTCATGAATTCAAGTCTCAATCAAGTCAATATATAACTTTGAAGTTGGGGAGACTAGCCCCCACTACACCTCCTTAACATTAGCTCCAAGCTGGAAAGACAAGCTCTCTCATCACACCTCCCTAACCTTAGTGTGTAACCTGACGGATGTGCTGCGTTCATACACATTTTTAAATAAAACAAAGTGTTCTATCATTCTTTTTTTTTTTTCTTCAATATTGTGGTCATGAAAATAGAGGAGCAGAACCACAGTGCAGTATGATTTATCAATGAAAGTGATAATAGATTTTGGTTGGTTGTCTATTGTGTCCCCATCTAGGGGACACGGGCTATTTAGAGCTATTTAGAAATCTAATTAACCCTTATACCCCGTAGATAAAAAGAAAACGGTGGTGATCGTGCGTATGTAAACAAAGGCGCTTTTTTTTTCCTTATTTTTTTTTTACATAATTCATTGACTTACTAAAGATACCGGTAATTAAACTATGGTTGATATACTATCTTCAATTAACGATAACTAAGATTTAATTAATATATCGTCTTCACATAACATAAACTAAGCTATGATAAATACAATGTATCGTCTTCAAATACTGGTAACTAAGCTATTATTGTCGTCTTTACATACCGGCTACATTGTCCTAATACTATTTTTGAACAAATATTTGCATTATTATGGTGCATGAAAAATGGGTTTTAATGAAGAATTATGAAAAATTTATCGCTATAATCTAAATAATATTTGAGTTATAGCAATAAATTCTTCATATTTCTTCCATTTTCTTTGACGAAAAACAGAAAAAAGTTTTTAAGGATGGCTTAAGTAAAAAGATACTGAATCTTAGAAAATTTTAAAATACAATAGTTTTATTTCGTTCTAGAATTTTTTAGATGAAAAGAAATACTTTTTGCCACCAATACAAATATGATGTATGCAATTTTAAGGCATATTGTTGTCAAATGATGTGTAAAATTAGGTGATATCAATTAATGCCGAAAACATGAAAGCCTCTGTTATGGTTTTTTTTTTTGCACAAACGAATGAAAATTAATAATAAGAGCGATCAACATATCTATAAATTGGTAAGTAATCGTTTTATTGCGCCGAGGTATCACTCAGAGTGCGTTAATAGTGTAATTATAAGGAAATATCGGTTATGATATTGCCCTAAAATGAAAAAACATGGCGGCCGGCGAACGTCACTTATATTGGGTGCAGTTGCCAGATGTCGCCAAAACGAAATAATCTGAATTATACGCCACCACTGCTTTGGACGACTGTACCTAATGTGTGCATTGCATGTGGAAGTACGTGTGCATGTGCACACGTAGGTGTGTGTGTGTGTGTGTGTGTGTGTGTGTGTGTGTGTGTGTGTGTGTGTGTGTGCGTGCGTGCGTGTGTGTGTGTGCGACCATTAGGAAGGCGTGGGTGTTAGGCAACATGTGGTGGTGAATGCAGCCGCGTTACCACGGACCACAGCCATGCTGATGCGTTGCCGAAGCCAGCATGTCTCTCGGGGCTCACCTGAGAGTTCGTTGACGCGCCGTCCGAGTTCCTGAACAAGGCCGAGAAATGTGGGACCCATCACTCCTGTTGTCTCGACTGCAAGGGACTCAAAGCGGTAGCGCTGGGCCAGGGCCGCATACCGTGTGCGTTTTCGCAGCTCGGCGGCTCGAGCAGCTGCTCCGGGGTTGACTGCACAGTCGATTACATGGGTCGAACCGAAGGTGTTTGTGCATGTCGCGTCCCACAACAAGGATTTACCGGCGCTGAAGGGGTATACCGTCACCCCGTCTGGCCGCCGTCCATCGCCACGGTCCAAACCCCGGGGTTCGAGAAGCGCTGGGACTCCGGCGGCAGCTAGGCCACGACGGATCACGTCGTTGAGAGCGGCGTGGCGCGGCGGCGTGGCGCGGCAACCTGCCCGGGTCACGGTGGCAGGAGAGCTGGTGGTGGCCAAGGCTGTCTGCCATGGCTCCGCATTTTCAGCGGTGTCGGAGGCAGACCGAAGTGCCTAGGCGTAGAGCTACACCGATATGGACGGCATCGTCGGGTAGAAGGAGTCCCAGGCTCTCGATTGGGATGACTCCAAGCCAGGCTGCACTGTAGGGCTCGGCTGCAGCTAGCAGAAGGGCGCGATGAACCTGGTTAAGTTCCGAAAGGAGTGTTTCCAGGCGGTTGCGGGAGGCTGCTTTGTCCAGTTGGCGTTGACTAACTGGCGCCGCCTCCTCGTTGAACTCGATGTTATGGTCTGGGAATTGGGTGTTTGAAAAGGTGTGGAGCGCTGAGTCGAGCAGGACTGATTCATCGTTGCGGGAGCAACCGTTAATCTGGCGAACCAGCGCCTGTGTTGCCAACATGGAGGAGATGAAAGCTGGGAGAGCGACGTCTTCCATGCGCCGAACACCGATACCACCCAAACGGACTGGTAGGGACGCCTGGGTCCATGCGTCGTCTGTGAGGCTCATGTTGCACGCACTCGTGATGGCAGCACGCATCGCCTCGTCGATGGTTCTCAGGTGATGTGTCGCTGTGTAGGTTGGGGCTGCCCGCATCAGGTACGTACATCGCGGGACTGATGCGTAGCGGGACAGAAAGAAAAGTGCCGCGTGGCTGCCGATGTTCTTCGTTCGCTCGATCATCCTAGCAGTCGCTTCGAAGGCTGCCCTGATAGCTTCGGGCATGGAGTTCTCGCTGATGGGAGCTCCTAGGAGGAAAAGGTTGTCTAGGGGAGTGACTCGAGCGCCGGTCAACGCAGCCATGGTGGTTTCGCTGCGGTTGGACTCATTGGTGCCATCATGTCCGTCTTCTGAGGGTCCTGCGTTGTTGGTGATGGGAAGTGGTGGGTCCTGAATGTGGGTGGGTTCGTCGGCTGTGGGTCTTGCTGGCACGGCGGCGTTGTCCAGTCTCACGAGTTCGCATTTGTCCTTGTTGACGTTTAGACCAATGCGCTGTAAGGCTGGGATTAAAGTGGCGATGTCGGCCTGGACGGTGTCTACGGGACCTGCCAAGGTGCCATCGTCTAAATACCACACATTCAGGGAAGAGCGTAGCCTCTGGATGATGGGGTCGATGGCCAGGGCGAAGAGCAGCGGTCCCAAGGGGTCACCTTGCTGAACGCCGCGGCAGGACCAAATGACCGTGCCGGCGATGTAGAGAGGGGTAGGTTGGGCATAGGCTTGGGAAACAAGAGATGCGGCGGCTGGGAAACGTGAGATTGCCTGTCTAAGCACGGTCTTTCTATTGGCGGAGTTGAAGGCGTTAGAGAGATCAAGCTTGACCAGCACTTGGTTGCTGGGGTGAGTTTCGGTTGACGTAGTCACGAACTGCGTGGACTGCGGCCTCACAGCCTAAAGGAGATCCGACGCCGAGTTGCCTGGGACATAGATGTTTGGACACGGCCGCGGTCATTTGGCGGGTGATCAGCTTGCAGACTAGGCGGCGATACACGCTCCCGATGGCTATTGGTCGTAATCCTCCGTCTTTTTTTCTAATGGCGATCAGGCTAGCTCCAAAGAATGCATTCCTGGCCTGCTCTGGAATGCGTCCCATGATAGCACAGTGGCATAGGGCTGTAAGAGCTGATACAAGGCTGAAACCGGCCTCAGCGTTCTTCTTGGAGGTCAGCTGTCGGAGGTGTAGGGGCCGAATTCCGTCAAGACCGGCCGAAGATCCCGGTGGCATGGACTGTATGGCCGAAACGACATCATTTTCGGTGATATCTAGAGGTAAAGAATTTGGGGTTGGGCGACTTCCAAATTCTTGTAGAAGATTTTCTTCGTGAGGGGCTGGCGGATGTTTGGAGTGAAGGGATGAGATCATTTCCGCTGTAGGGGCGATGACGGGGTCACAAGTCATGAGCAAGCGAAGTGCGCCTCGAACGTCTCCGTCAGCGCATTTGCTCCTGATGCGGCGAGCAAGTGCGTCGCTACTATCTGTCTGCTGAGGTGTTCCGACGTGGGCAGCTGGTGAGGTAACAGGGCCTCTTGTACGGTTCGTTACATTCCTGGCGGGCGCAGTCGATTGATCGTGGAGGCCGGTGTACGCATAGGATTGCATGCGCCACCATGCAGTCGCTGTCCTCTGATCGATTGCACCATTGATCAGGTTACCAAGCTCAGTAGCTGCGCGGTGTCTATATCTACGTGGAATGTGTTGTGGTACCTTGGATTGCTGCTTGAGGTTGGCAAGGGCCTCCGCAAGGTTGTCGGGCGTGACCTCCAGGCCTGGAACTGTGTCGTCAACGTTGTCAGCAAGTATTGTCGAGCGGTGACATTCATGGCAGTGCCAAACTGGTAGAGTGTTTGCTTGCATCCGGGTGAGCCAAGCACATGACTGATGAGCGGAACGCTCGCACATGGAGCAAGTGATGGTGTATCTCCGGCGATTGCGAGTGTCACAGAGGAAGCAAACGGGTGGTTGATGGTTGGGAGCTGTCTGTGAGGGTTGGGAAGGTTGGGAGTCGGTAGGGTCGACTGGTGTGAGCAGGATGTCGGCTGCAGGAGGAGTGGAAGAGGAGCCCCTTCTAGTGGGGCGCATGCCTAACGTAAGGCATTTCTGGAGTCGGCAAGGCGGGAAGGTGGTGCGGGAGAGCTTGTTCAAGGTGCAGACTCCGCCCTGAGCACAAACACCTGGAACTCCATGCCTGCACCTGAAGAATTCTCTGCAAGACGCGCAAGTGCGAGCTCCATAGTGAATGCCAACACTACTGTCGGCACCGCATAGAGTGCACTGGGGACGGGCGTCCATGTTGGGGAGCCGTGGGTGAAGGGACGGTAAGGGAAAGTGACATGTGTGTGTGTGTGTGTGTGTGTGTGTGTGTGTGTGTGTGTGTGTGTGAGAGAGATAGAGTGTGTGTGTGTGTGTGTGTGCGTGTGTGCGTGTGTGCGTGTGCGTGCGTGTGCGTGTGCGTGTGCGTGTGTGTTAGTAGAAACGATTGAGAGAACAGCAGAGGGGGTGGAGAGAGGAGAGGGTGAGGACGCTATGTATGGCTGGGCGTGAGTGAGGAGTGGTCGGGTGGGGGGCGGGAAGGGTGAAGGAGGAAGGACACAGAGTGGTGGGTTGAGGGAGGAGGGGGATGGGAGGGGAATACACTGGTGCGTGTTGTCGAGGGGAAGAGGAGGGTGTGTGGGAGGGAAATGTGTGTGGATGTGTGTGTGCGTGTGTGTGTGTGTGTGTGTGTGTGGGTATGTGTGTCTGTGTGTGTGTGTGTGCGTGTGTGTGTTTATGTGTGTGTGTGTGTGTGTGTGTGTGTGTGTGTGTGTGTGTGTGTGTGTGTGTGTGTGTGTATTGGGCGTAGGACAAGGTAGACAAGCAAACGCAGGTCGAACGTCTCTGTACCAACACGTATCTCACAGCTCCAAGAACCACAGCAAGACCAAGAATCACAAACCTAAACTGAGCAACGCCAACAGTTATTAACAGGCATTAACTAGCTAATATATACAGGATACAACGCCGAAATTCAGCTTCCAAACGCAGTCCTGCTCACACCAAAGCTGAGAGAGGACTCGCTTTTAGGCCGTTGGAAAAGAAAGGGGCAGCCCAGGGTAAAAAGACGAACCCCCACGCTACTTTTCCTCCCACTCAGAAGAAAGGCTTACAGACTACGCAGTGAAGCCTGTTATCGCACTGAGCAAACGGAAAAGACAAATTAAACCCACAATGAGACAAAAACAAGGCAACACCGCTAAAACAACAAATAGAAATTATAACGAGGGCTCGCGAGGAAGGTGAGAGTTAGGGAAGAACGAATTTAAACGAACTCTCACACACCTCACTCAAGGTCGCCACAAGATCAACCTCACCATCTCCCGACATATAACGACTCATACAATAGTGAACTAGAAGCCTCTTCTAATTGTTCCCAATAATCTACTCCGGATTCTGCTCTGAATCCGAATCCGTTTTGGATTCGGTGGGTGCAAATAGAACATCAGAATCTGTTTTGGATTCGCTGGATCAAAACAATAACAATGAAAGGCCGGTCGCTGCCCAGCCGTCACGCAACCTCTCTGAGGAAGTGTTGAGAGTTACAGCTTTCATTACCTGATGCATTTAGGGCGACTGCGGCACCCCTAATTATCAGCAACCTGCTTATTGTACAATAAAAAAAATTATATAACTAAATGTGTTATTGAAAACGCCATTAGATTCTTGAAAAGTAGATTCAAGTCTAATGAGCCGCGAGGTTAATACAAAGTGTCTTGGGTTAAAATAGTGCACATGCTGATTCTTTCATTATATTTCTGATATTGATTGATAGTCTACAATTAAGACATTTTATTCCTGCCTTTAATAAGTGCCTTATTACCTGGTTATGACTTGAATTCTTTCAAAAGAGGAGTGTCAAGACACCTTTGTTAACCAGACCTCCACCCCCTGCTTCTAGTTCTCCTACTGTCGTCTTTACAGGATGGCGACAAGAGGGATTTTTTTTACGTATTTTTGTAGTACCTTTTCAATGCATAGAAAATATATACTATATATATAAACTTTTTTTTGTATTTCTTTACAAATACTGCTCCACCTCTTTATTATAAATATGAAGTCGTACATACTATACATAGTGTACTCAACATATCTGTGAAGGTTTCAGGCGGTGCTCACCATTATTTACCTCGCAAAACGTCTTTGAAGTTATGTTAGGTTATGTTAAGTTATGGTTAGGTTAAGTTTTGGTTATGTTAAGGTTGTTAGGTTAGGTTACGGTTATGTTATGGTTAGGTCAAGTTAGGTTAGGTTCGGTTCAGTTAGGTTCGATTATATAAGATTTTTACATTTTATTACCCAAAAGTTAGGGTTCGCAACTTAGATTTGTTCTGGGTTTGGGTAATAAAATGTAAAAATGCTATATAACTGAACCGAATCTAACCTAACTTAACATAACTATAACATAACCGCAATCTAACCTAACAACCTTAACCTAACCATAACTTAACATAACCTAACCAACATAACCTAACATAACTTCAAAGACGTTTTGCGAGGTAAATAATGGTGAGCACCGCCTGAAACTTTCACAGATGTGTTGAGTACACTATGTATAGTATGTAAGACTTCATATTTATAATAAAGAGGTGGAGCAGTAGTTGTAAAGAAATACCCCTTATTTTTATGTCTAACCTGTGGCGCCGATAGGCTTACCCTGGTTAGGTTTGATTTGGGTAAAACTTCACTTGCACACCCGCCCAAAAAACTTTACATTCCCACATATCCTCATTGGGAGATGGGGAATGTGGATATCTTATTAGCTATTTATTTGCGACGGTAATGAGTGTCAGAATCGTTTGTGTATATCAATGTAAAACTCCCGAGTAGAACTTCCCCTTAACCAAAAAAAACGTTAGGGATATCTTATTTAACTATTTATTTGCTACGGTTATACATATTTGTGTACCTACACTAGCATTTATGCAACATTTTTTTACCATTTAATCTCTTCCACGCACATGTAAGTTGTTTTCTTGGGAGTATTTATATCAAAATTCAAAGAAAACAAATAACTCGGTTAGAGGCTGCTGTTATATCTCCCTTGTTTCTGGTATTCATCACCATTATTATACAATTTTAAGCCTACAGTAGTATTTCTGCAACGTTTCTTTACCACTTAATATCTTTCTCGTATATATACACTGTTTTATTGAAAGTATATGTTAATAATTGATTCCGAGAAGAGGCTAATGTTATATATCTCCTTTGTTTCTGGTATTTATCACCACTATTATTCAATTCTGTGTCTACAGCAACATTTCTACAACGTTTCTCTACCGCTTACTATCTTTCTCGTATATATACACTGTTTTATTGGAGATATATATCAATATTAAATTCTGAGAAGAGGCTGGCTCAGGCTGGTGCAAAAAACCCGCGAACGAGTGTCGTCTGCTATAACCCACCTCCAGAAACAGATTCGACGGATTCATGAATCTGTTACAGATCACGAGTTAAGATGGTAAATAGAACACGATTCTGCGGCTATTCCCCGCCCAGAGCGGCCAAGCCCCGCCCAGATTCAGTAATCTGAAACGGATTCACGCAAATAGAAGAGGCCTTAGTTACAATATATATATATATATATATATATATATATATATATATATATATATATATATATATATATATGCATATACACATAAACACATATTTGACATTATTATGTTAGCACGTCATATTGCAAAAATTTTAGTAATGCAACAATAGCACAGTATTGCAAGGATAATTAGTAAAAATGTGTGTGTGAGAAAGAGAGAGAGAGAGAGAGAGAGAGAGAGAGAGAGAGAGAGAGAGAGAGAGAGAGAGAGAGAGAGAGAGAGAGAAAGTGTGTGTGGGCAGAGGCAACATCAACAACAACAAAAACAACAACAACAATAACAACAATAATAATAACTTTCTCCACCGCAACCACAAAAGTGATACACCGCCTCACTGTGGGAGGTGTCTCCTGTGTGGCCACACCAGCAACGTGTGCACTACCGTCATCTGCGACTTTTGTGGAAGGAGAGGACACACTGCTGATCACTGTCGCACACGCCAAGCAGAGGAGAGGACACTCCAGTCTGATTGTTGTCTACGGCGAGGATACGTAGGCGGTGGCCTAGTGGCTAGCGGTCGGGCATACCAGCTCAGGGTCCCCGGCACGTGCTGGCCACATTTCTTTGCTAACACCGCCGATTGGCCTAAGATCACCCACATGCTGCCATAACACTATCCTCGACGGGACTGCAAAGCTATATGCTCGAGGAGCTTCTGCTGGCAGCATGAGCCTCTCTATATGAAACGAGGCGTCACTTAAAAAATCTAACCCGCGCTACTGACGGGTGGAGGCCGAACATCAAAGGCCTCCATTAAGCCTACTGGCGCCACTGGTAAGGGATAAGAAAAAAAATAATACAAAATAAAATAAAACGAGCGTCGGCAGCTAGAGAAGAGCGCCTTTTACGGGCACTCCTGACGGAGAGATTGCCATCCCCGACCACTGCCTCTCAGCACCATACCACCACTACTGCCATAAACACTCTCGTCCCGCCACCTGCCATGCACTCACCCAGGTTCCTTGAGCTGCTCTACAATCTCCCTGACGGCGCTGTCTACCCCTACCAGCGTTAAACTGAGATATGGCGCCTAATAGCCTCAAAATCCTGTCTGCAAATGTCCGCAGCTTCAGGACCAAAGTTGGTGAGCTCACCCACGCTGTCCTCAGGAACAAAGTTGACATCGTGGTAGCCGTTGATGCGTTCTTAAACGATACATACGTCACAACATGCGACAGGATCCCAGGCTATAGCCACTGAGCGAGGCGGGACCGTACCAGCGATCAGGTAGGGGGCGTGGCAGCTACAGCAACTATTGGTCCTGGCTCCAGAGGAGATGCACCCATGTTCCTGCGCCTTCTCCTCACTGACAAAACTGCTGTGCTACTGTGCTCTCCATCGTCCCCCGTGGCAAGGAGGCGCACTCTTAAAGGGGGACTTTACAGGACTTTTAAATGTCAGGCATTACAGTGAGGCCAGGATGGCGTGAGCTCTGGCCAGCTCGAACGCCTTCTCCAGGTCGAGGAAGACTGTGACAGAAGGGCGATTACTGACCTGACTCAGTAAGGCCATGATGCTGTCTGAGGTGCCCATGCCCCTGGTGAAGCCGAAGACGTGCGGGTGGAGGGGCTCCAGGCGCCACTGAAGGCGGGTGAGCACCATCCTCTCTAGCGTCTTGGCCGTGCAGCTCATCAGGGAGATTGGGCGTGGTCTGGTGGGCTCCTTGGGCTTGAGGATGGGCTGGATGTCTGCCGCCTTCCACGCGGACGGCAAACGGCCCGCCAGCCAGGAAATGTTAATCAGGGCCAGGATCGCCTCTTCCCCAGCTGGCCCAGCGTGGGCCAGCATGGAGTAGGTGACGCCGTCGGCACCAGCAGCTGTGTCTCGTCCCTTCCTTGCTCTCACCAGCTCTTGTCGGGTGAAGGGGTAGTCAGTGACGTCAGGTCGGGTTCGCGCGGTGGTGGTGGTTGCCTCCCGAGCCAGTTTGAGCTGGTTCTGCAGCTTCTGGGCCCATACTTATAAAGCAATGACTCGGGCTTAGACAATCCTAAGCACACAAAATAACGGAAATCATTCTTAACTATTAGGAATAGGGTCCAAGTCCCGCTCTAAGCTAAGTGCGGGTGCGGGAGCGAATAGAGGCTAGACTCTAGTCTAAGACACTAGCAGACGACACTCATACGCGGTTTTCCATTTCGCACCAGCCTGAGCAAGCCTCAACTCATAATTTAATATTGATATATACCTCCAATAAAACAGTGTATATATACGAGTAAGATATTAAATGGTAGAGAAACGTTGCATAAATGCTGCTGTAGGAACAAAATTATATAATAGTGGTGATGGATACCAGAAACAAGGGAGATATAACAGCAGCCTCTAAACAGTTTTTTTTATATCCTTTGAATTTTGATATATATACTCCCAAGAAAACAACTTACATGTACGTGGAGGAGATTAAATGGTAAAAAAAAAATGTCGAAGAAATGTTAGTGTAGGCACAAAAATATGTAGCAAATAATTAGTTAAGAAGATATACCCAAAGTTTTTTTCGGGGTAAAGGGAACCTAACATTGATACATTGATATACACAAACGATTCTGACACTCATTACCGTCGCAAATAAATAGCTGCTAATAAGATATCCACATTTCCCATCTTCCCCCAATAAACATGAGGACATGTGGGAATGTAAGGGGAATTGGGCGGGTGTGAAAGTGAAATTTTACCCAAATCTAACCTAACCAGGGGACTGCTCCCAATGGAACTCTTTAAGAAGCATATTTTTTTTTTTCTTTTGTAATAAGGCACTCATGAAAGGCAGAAATAAAATGTTATGTTTTGATTATTGACTATCAATCAATATCAGAAATATAATGAAAGAATCAGCATGTGCACTTTGTATTTTGCACTTTAAAGCACCCTAACTTTGTTCAGTAATTCAACAGTCTTGTAAGTTTAAATGAGAAAAATTAAGGATGTTAGCCAAGGATTTTATTAACTTTAAATCAGAATGGAGCTAGAAAGGTTAAACTGTGGTTCAGTTACCTTCATGACCAGTATATACAGTACAAAAACTACACCGAGCCTTTTGTGCAATTTTGTGTTACATGTAAGGGCCTCAGCAGAAGAGTTGATCATGACCATACTAAAAGTAATCACATTATGCTTTACACAACACACAAGAGGACAAGAAGTGACGTGGAGGCGTGTAGGAAAAAATCCCCCTAGGATACAAAAAGAGCCTAGGTAAACCATCCCATGACAAAAAATATATATAACCTTACCTCTATAATGCAATGCAAATTTAACCTCAGAAACTTGTTCAAATCACTCCAAACAGTTATGCCGCAGAATTACAGAAAAAAATTCGATTTTTTTTTAGGTTACGTTAGGTTACGTTAGGTTTGGTTAGGTTTAGTTAAGTTTTGTTAAGTTTAGTTAGATTTGGTTGGATTAGTTTTAGTAAAGCTTATTTAACTGTAGTTTTCGGAAGGTTATGCTAACAAAGCTATTTTTTTCGGTGAATTGTTATATATTCACCAGAATGGCGTGTGACTACGAAAAAAATGGCGTCTGCACCTCACACAAACCCCTAGTTTTAGTCATAGAAAACATTTGATAGCTTCTAAATCAACATAATATAACATAACATAAATTAACCATACCTTAACATATATTGACATATATTGAGTGCATCCAAGTTTTTTTGTTTAGTTTGGCCCTTTGAACGGAGCGATGCATCGACGATAAAACATATTCTCATATATGTATTTTTTTATTTTAGTCTTAACCAGTAATCATAAAAATACTCAGTTATTTTTCATCGTTAGTTTCATTCATTTTAAAACTTTTAGTGGTTAAAATCATGTTATCCAAACCGAATGCTTGCTATAAGTAGCACTATTTCGACATGTTCCTGGCAGCTTGCGCCGCTGTCTTAGACCCATCCTTAAGCTCCGCGCCTAAGCTGGACAAATGTCCTAGCTTAGTTGAGTCGCGCTCTTAGGATCAATTCATAATTTATTATAAGTAAGGGCCCAGGTCTCTGTATCCTCCCTCTATCACTTGACTTGCGGGTCCTTCAGAGCACCAAGATGGGTCCACTTTGTTTCCTTATGTTGATTAACGATGCCCTCACTGACACCCTCCATCGTTGGTACTACATGGACGACAACACCGTGGGCATCCCCGCCAACACCAGGTCCCCGGACTGTTCACCCTTACAAGCCACCCTTGACAGCTTCCAGGAGTGGATGGAGGTGAACAAAGTGTCAATCAACCACACTAAGACCGTGGTGATGCAATTTTGCACCTCCTCAGGAGAAGTACCCCTTTCCCAGCTCCCAGTTGGCTCCCACTCCTTCCAAGTAGTACAGTCAACGCAGCTATTTGGCATCACAGTGGATGACCAACTGAAATGGAAGTAGTATGTATCTAATATCATCAGGGAAGCCTCCTACAGGATTTACATGTTGCGCAGACTCAGGTCCCTGGGGACACCGTTTACTGAGTCAAAAGGTGTATACACATCCTTCCACAGCCTTCCCCAGCCTGGTACTCCTCTCTGAGTCTTAAACAACAACAACAGCTCGAGAGTTAAAAAATGTGCATGCAAGGTCATCCTGGGCCATTCATCCATCATGAGGCCCCTAAGAAGTTTGTAATGCTCCACCCCTGGTTCGCACTACCTGACACCAAAAGAAGCTGATACAAATGAGTACAAGGGAACAGACAGCCACAGTCCTACTGGACATAACGAGGCTGTCTGTTTGGCTACACTTATTATAATATCTACTTGATAGAGACAAAAGGACAGCAAAGTGGGAGGCTCCTCCCCCCCATCCCTCCCTTCAGCCGAACCTAGCCGGAGGAGTAAGCGATACCATGTAGTATAGACGAACTATAATGGAATTTGTATAGGAAAGTGAGAAAACTTGAGTAATCTGCGGCTATTGCTACCACTAAAAAATAATAATAAAAATAATTATAAAAATTTACACAATAATTAAATACTTGATTTGGTGAACTGATGCTCTGTGCTTATCAAATGTGCCAATATTTGTTGGAATAACCATTATATTACGTACGTAGGTGTAAACTTCTTTGGGATTGGATTTTGTTTTATTTGCGATACATTTTTCGAGATGCTTCTTACTTCATCTAATCATTTTTTTGTTTTGTTTGGCGTCATAGTCTTTCACATTCTATCTTATCATTTGTATTTTGTGATAATAAATATATATTGTGTGTGCGTTTTTTATGTAATAATCCTGCCTCATTTAAGCTGTTTCACCACTTGGGTTTGTTAGTTTACATCAGGGGTCGGCAACCTTTCCAGTGCGAGGGTTAGAGAAAGTTTCTAGGAGTACCCTGCGGGTAGGAGTGCCAAAGAAAACCCAAAAGTGACAGTGTACAAACATTTTATAGAAAAGCAGGCAAAACAGTGACTAGATTACAAAAATTTTTTTAAAAAAACATGCAAATCATTGACTGCAGAAAACAGTTTGTGACAATATACAAAAATAATATAGAAAAGCAGACAAACCAGCAACTAGATTACAAGAAATTTATTGAAATGCATGCAAATCAGTGACTGCAGAAAACAGTTTGTGAAAATATACAAAAATTATTTAGAAAAGCAGGCAAACCAGTAACTAAATTGTTAGAAATTTATTGCAAGACATGCAAATCAGTGACTGCAGAAAACTGTTTTATCAAGAGACATGCAAATTAGAGGGATGGCTGGTGCTATTTACCATGGAGAAGTTATTCAATGTCTTGATCGATTGAGGAGGTAGAAAAGAGCAGAATGTCATTGAGGTGGCGATCACTTAGCTGGGAGCGAATGCGAGACTTTGTATATTTAATTTTTGAAAAGAGTTGTTCACAGCAGTAAGTGCTGCCAAACATGGCAACAATGCGTTTTACATGCTCAATGTAATTTGGAAATTTGTTAGAAGGGAGGACGAGGTCACGGAAGAAGGACAGTGGAAAAGTGGTATGGTACTTTGCCCTCAGTTCGTCATTACACTGAAGGTCCACCAACTCCATCTGCAGGGTGGCAGGGGCTTCGTCCATAGGGAAGTCAAAGGGGGAGGTGAACAGCTTGAAGCCCGGAGACAGTGGCCTCACACCTGTGAGACGGGAGGCAAATTCCTCCCGCAAAGAGGTGATAGCACCAACACAAATGTTCAGGTCCACGTCATCAGGTGCACAAGTCGCAATACGAAGAAAAATGCATAAACTGACCAGCAGCCAGCTTAACACACTGAAGCATGGCGTCGAAGATGTCTTGCCCAGTGGTGGTGCCGTGCAATGGAACAAGCTGGAGAAACTCCTCATAAACCTGAAGGGCAGCAGTAACTCCACGAATGAAAATCGCCAGCTGGGCTGTGTCCTTCATGTCGTTGCTCTCATCAAGAGCGAGAGAAGACATCGAATTTTATGCAACAGGTTTTAGCGAATCGTTCATGCTGTCTGACATCTCCTCAATGCAACGACAAACAGTGCGGGGTGAAAGGTTCACACTTTCAAAGGCAGAACGCTTTTCAGGACAGAGGGAATCTATCACAACCATGATGCACTCCTTGATAAAGTCCTCGTCTGTGAATGGCTTCATCCAGCGAGCGAGGAAGCAAGAAACCTCATAGCTGGCGCGCGTCACTTTGTCAGCCTCAGTAGTCTGCTTACGGAAGAGTGAAGTGCTTTTCTGCAGGCTGCCTGACAGTTTGACAATGGCCTCCTTCCTCTTGGCAGCAGACATTGATGTAAAGCTCGATATTTGGGGCTTTGTCTCCCAGTGGCGGCGCAAATTATACTCTTTGAGGACAGCCACAGTCTTGAAGCAAATAAGACACTGGGCCTGTCCAAAGCGTTCACGTTCGCGATCACGTCAAGAGGCGCCGACTTACTCATTCAGTTGGCTAGGCTGTTGCGGGTTAGATTGTTATAAAAATATCAAGCAGGGTGACGGGCCATGAGTTCGGACTCTGCGGGCCGGAGGTTGCCGACCCCTGGTTTACATGAACGTCTTTTACAGACTGGAATGCATAACTTAATGGCCTCATTGAAGATGTTATAGAATTTTGCCCATTATTCATGTATATTGGTTTCTTCCTCTACTGCGCTTAAATAAGTATCTGCCTAAATTTTCCTTAATTTTTTAAAGTTATCTTTCCGATATAAAGATAAGTTCTTTGCTTAGGTCTTTTTTTTTTTATTTGTAAATCTCGAGGTTTATGTTAGAAGAGACAATTTTATGATCGCTGGTGGCTGTATCAGCTTTACTTACTAGACCGTCGTTTGTTGGAAATAAAAGTATACTGTCACCCTTTTCGGAAATATGCTACCGGGCAAAGTGTGGGTTCGAGTCTCGCTCAGGTCGCTAAGGATTTTTCACAGGGAGTGGTTAGTGACTCTCTTGAACAAGGTGATTGGGGTGTGGGATGTGTGAGAGGTCTAAGCCTTACTCATATATCCGTCGCTATGGGCTCTGAGCTCCTTCGGGAAGGATCCAGTGCGTGATCCTCCAGACCATGGGGAATAACGCACACACGCACACACGCACACACGCGCACACGCACACACGCGCACACACGCACACGCACGCGCACACGCGCGTTAACGCACACACACGCGCACACACACGCACACACACGCGCACACACACGCACACACACGCGCACACACGCGCAAACACGCGCACACATACAAACACACACACACACACACACACACGAACACACACACACACACGAACACACACACACACACATGAACACACACACACACACACACACACACACACACACACACACACACACACACACATGTGAATACACACGCGAACACACACACACACACACGCGCGAACTCACACACACACACGTGGACACCCACACCCACACACACGCGAACACACACACACACACACACACACACACACACACACACACACACACACACAGACACACACACACACACGCGAACCACACACACACACACACACACACACACACACACACACACACAAGAAAAAGCATGTGTTGAAATTAGAAAGAATACAGATAATTGCAACTAAGATAGTGCCAGAATTGGAAGACCTACCATATGAGGAAAGATTTTTAAAAATGCACTTAACATTGAAAGAAAGAAGAGAAAGAGGTTACTTAATCACAATATATAGATTGATGAACAACCTGGAGGAAACAGATAATAAAGTCCTATCATTAAGAAGAAAAGGAGAGGCTAAAAATTTGAGGGGACACAAGAAAATACTGCATAAAGGAATTTGCTTGAAAGATACAAAAAAGTAGTTTTCCCCAAAGAGGTATAAATACTTGTAATGGACTGAAGGAAGAGGTGATAATGGCAAAGAATGTACATCAACTGAAGGAAAAACTAGACAAATATAGATACGTAGACAGGACCACACGAGTGTAGCTCAGGCCCTGTATACTACAACTAGGTAAATACAACTAGGTAAATACACACACGCGAACACACACACACACACACACACACACACACACACACACACACACACACACACACACACACACACACATGCGAAGATCGGGCTATAATGAGCTGTAAGCTCTCTCCGGGATGGTAAAAGCTGGCGATCACGAGTCGACAGTCGAGTGACAGTGTACAAACATTTTATAGAAAAGCAGGCAAAACAGTGACTAGATTACAAAAAATTTTAAAAAAAAACATGCAAATCATTGACTGCAGAAAACAGTTTGTGACAATATACAAAAATAATATAGAAAAGCAGACAAACCAGCAACTAGATTACAAGAAATTTATTGAAATGCATGCAAATCAGTGACTGCAGAAAACAGTTTGTGAAAATATACAAAAATTATTTAGAAAAGCAGGCAAACCAGTAACTAAATTGTTAGAAATTTATTGCAAGACATGCAAATCAGTGACTGCAGAAAACTGTTTTATCAAGAGACATGCAAATTAGAGGGATGGCTGGTGCTATTTACCATGGAGAAGTTATTCAATGTCTTGATCGATTGAGGAGGTAGAAAAGAGCAGAATGTCATTGAGGTGGCGATCACTTAGCTGGGAGCGAATGCGAGACTTTGTATATTTAATTTTTGAAAAGAGTTGTTCACAGCAGTAAGTGCTGCCAAACATGGCAACAATGCGTTTTACATGCTCAATGTAATTTGGAAATTTGTTAGAAGGGAGGACGAGGTCACGGAAGAAGGACAGTGGAAAAGTGGTATGGTACTTTGCCCTCAGTTCGTCATTACACTGAAGGTCCACCAACTCCATCTGCAGGGTGGCAGGGGCTTCGTCCATAGGGAAGTCAAAGGGGGAGGTGAACAGCTTGAATTCGCAGCGTGATCCGCAAGACCGTGGTGGTGAACACACACACACACACACACACATGAACACAGACATACACACGCACGCAAACACACACACACACACACACACACACACACTCAGCTTGATCATTCACACGAGCAGACATACCTGAGACAGCTCCTGTTTTGTTTGGACATATCTGAGGCCACATCAACCTTGGATGAATTTACCTACTACTGACGGATTCATGAATCCACCGTGCACATGCATGCAAGTTTAACACAGGATTGCTGAAGTGGCCTGCATACTGGTAAGCAGAATCTTAATTCTGACTACTAAGAAATATTCAGCCAGGAGGTTGGTTGGTTAGTTATCTATTGTGTCCCCATCTAGGGGACACACGGGGTATTTAGAGCCCGTCAATGTTGTGCGTTGGTAATTTTGAGTCAACGTGGCGGCGGGTACATTGTACACACTTTTATTAGTGTAGACAGTGTGGTTGCAGTGACTCAGCGGACTCAGTCCCTTGAGTCCAGGCCTCACAGGGGCGGAGGACGTGTGTCGCTGGACAGCGGAGAAGGTAGTGGTGAAGAGGGTGTTCCTCCTCCACAAAGCAGTGTGGGCAGGGCTCTGGTTCTGTCTGGCGTATCTACGTCGAACACAGATGCCCAAGACGTAGGCGCGTGACGCGTGTGGCAACACCAGGCGGGGCGGAAGGAAGAGTGGTTCTCGTCGAGTTACCGTGGCGTACCAGGATGCCGACCGGGACGCATATCCACGAATTGCAAGCGAGTTCCGTACCCGGCGCGAGAACGGCTTGCGCGAGGCAATTTAAAGAGTAACTAACCAAACTTTATAAACTAGGCTAAACATATCTCATCTCTCTTTTTCTCTCTGTCTCTCTCTCTTTTTTTTTCCTCTCTCTCTCTCTCTCTCTCTCTCTCTCTCTCTCTCTCTCTCTCTCTCTCTCTCTCTCTCTCTCTCTCTCTCTCTCTCTCTCTCTTTTTTCACTATTTTTGATGTGTTTTTTTTGTGCTTTTAATATAACCTAAGCTAACCTAACCTAAACCTAACCTAACCTAAACTTACAAACACACAGGTTATGTTTAGTTTAGGTTAGATTAGGCTTAGGTTAGGTTAGGTTAGGTTTCGTTTGGTTAGGTTTTAAGTTATGTTAGGTTAAAAACACACGAGAAAAAAAAACATATCACAACAGTTATAAAAAAAATAGTGAGAAAGAGAGAGAGAGTGGTTAGTTACTCCTTAAATTGCCGCGCCTCAGCCGTTCTCGCGCCGGGTACGGAACTCGCTTGCAATTCGTGAATATGCGACTAGGACCCTTCCTCCACTGCGGTGTCGAATAGGCTGTGCGTGGCCTTCATCGCCGCCCTGTTGACTGCTGTCTTTATGTAGGAGCCAGGAGGTAAACAACACTCAGAAAACGGGTTGAGGAAAGTGGGAAGCTAACCAAAACAAACACTATGGCGGCAGATATGAACACTAGCATTGAATCTCTGGTCAGAGAGAAAGTTGAAGATGAGCTTGAAAACATTTCACTTAATATAAGTGGAAGAGAGTCAAGAGAGCTGAGTAAGACTACCAAGGAGCTCTCTGAAGTAATCGTGCCTGACATTGCTAAAATCATCACAGTCAGCAGTGACCTCAGCTGTCAAAGACATTACCAGCACTTATAGTGATGTACTCAGGCTCGTTTCTCAGACTCAGTGACAAGGTTTGATCAACAAATATGAGAATGACAAGTTAGAACAATATCAACGAAGAGATAACTTGCGTATTTTTGGCCTGGATGAGGAAGAACAGGTGACAGAAGAGGTGTTGGAGGCCAAGGTCATCGAGTTGGCGTCTGACATGGGAGTGATTTTGAAGTCTGAAGAAATATCTGTGGCTCATCGTTTGGGGAGGAGCAGACTACAAGATAGGGGTAGATTTTGCCATAGGAAGAAAAGGAATAAAATTTTGAAAAGGAAAGCAGAACTTAAGAAGAAACAGAGGCAGGTGACTTGATTTGACACCACTTGGTTTGCCATGTTAAATATAGTGAAGGAACAGCAAAGTGTGAAAAATATAACGACTAGAGATGACAAGATTGTGGCTTGGTTGAAAGATAACCCAGAGCGACCTGTCTTTGTTGACACTCCGGATGACCTGGTCAAGATAGGTGTTGCTACCCCTGACTGGAAAAGAATGAAACTTGATCACCTTATGTGTCCCATAGAATAGGCCAGGAATGGGGCATAGTGTGTTAAGAAGAACAACACTTTAGTTAGGGCTGCAAATAGAAGGTATTTGTCTTTATTGGAGGTCAATGTATGTGGATTGAAAGGGAAATTATTATCAATAGAATTTATTGAGGAATGTAAAACATATGATGTTATATGTATGAGTGAAACAAGATATGATGATGTGGATATGGATATGGTAAAAACTGATATGGATGCACTTATATTTGATATCATTTATAAAAATACATATTTTTAGGAGATATAAGTCAGGTGAGTTACTTATAGCAATAAAAAAAGACAGTAAGTTGCAATGGAAAGCCCATTTAAATCTGATGTATTTATTTATGTTCAAGTGGACAAAAAATGTCTTGGTTTACAAAAACACCTTATTGTTACTTCTGTTAATGATCCACCCAGCAATTCAAGGTATGGTAATGTTGAACATTTCAATGTGATGGACAGTTCTTTGTTAGATTCTTCAGGTGATTATTTTCACTTATTGTGTGTTAACTTCAATTCCCATACAGGTACATCCCCTGGTTATGTAATTCCTCATGAGGGTGCTCAGGATGTTGATGAGAATGAGGATTATAGAGTTCATCTGCCTGATATTTTTATTGATTTAAGTGAATATGAAATTGATTCTACAAGGTACTCTCAGGATGTATCATGTGATAGGAGCACATATGTGAGAAAGCTGTTAGACATTTGTAAGAACAACATGATGTGTATATTTAATGGTAGGACAGGTCAAGACTATAGGGTGGGGAAGGCAACAACAGTCTATAACACTGGGGTTGACTATGTTATTGATTCACCACATCAATTTACCAGAATTAAGAATTTTAAAGTAATGGATTTTGACTCTTTGCTCTCAGATGTTGCGTGTGGTATTCAACTCCAACTTCAGGTTACGGATAACATGGATAAGGTGAAATGTATGCAAGACACAAATACACAAAGTAAATAGAGATAAACCTGGGAAATGGAAAAATTGTAAGGCTGATGAATATATTAATGAAATAAATGTTGATAATGTTAGTAATATTATTGAAGAGGCAAATGGTATGTCAGTAACAGATTTGAATAATAAGTTAAAACAAACACTAATAGATCCAGCACTAAAAGTATTTCCACACAGGAAACAAAGAAAGTATATAAAATTTAGTAATCAATCCAGTATGTCTTGATATGATACCCAATGCTGGCAAAGCCAGAAAGATTACCACAGGGCCAAACATAAATTCAATGTCTACTATTTGCTTTGTATGTCAATGATCTTGAAGAATATTTGCTAAATGAAAATTGTACACACTTGAAGTTTAATGATCAGTGGCTTGACTTATATTTGAGACTACGTGTACTTACATATGCTGATGACACTGTTATTATGGGAGAGAGTGAGGAGGGGATCAACCATGTTCTTAGAGTGTTAGAGAATTATGGTAACCAGTGGAAAATGAAGATCAACAGTAGTAAGACAAAAGTGGTTGTGTTTGGAAGAGGAAGAGCCCAGACCACAAGTTATGATTTCAAATTTAAGAATGAAATAGTGGAAGTAGTAGGAGAGTATAAATACCTTGGAGTCTTATTCAGTAATAATGGGAGACTTAGGAGAGGACAAGAAGAATCTGTTCATGCAGCGACACGAGCTATGTACAATAGGAAATTTGATCTCCCTGCTGACATTCAAATTGATTTATTTAGAGCTACAGTGTTACCAGTGATGTTGTATGGCTGTGAGGTGTGGGGACATAATGTAATAAGGGACCTAGAAATTTTACTTATGAGGTATTTAAAGCATGTTTTTTGTGTCCACAGAAATACTTGTAATGACATTGTTTATTGGGAACTTGGGATAAATCCTATAGATGTTGATAGCAAAGTAATAATTGTTAGTTATTGGATTAGACTTATCACTGGAAGACAAGAAAAGTTAGCTTATGTAATGTATCAATGTTTGTTGCACCTGGATACTGTTGGACTGTACACTTCTCCCTGGCTCAAAGAGATCAGATCCATATTAAACAAGTGTGGCTTGTCAGGAGTGTGGTTGCATCAGGAGTGTTGTTGTATCAGGAGTGTGGTTGGACCAGGAGTGTGGTTGTACCAGGAGATGCCTAACCCTGTGTGGCTGAGAAAAACTGTGGAACAATGGCTTAAAGATCAGTGGATCTCTCATTGGTATAGAAGTGTCATGATGAAGTCTGTATGTAGTACATATGTAACCTTTAAAAGTGTTTTTGGTAGGGAAGAATACTTAACAAAACTAAAGACAAAATCAAAAAATATTTTTGCTAAATTAAGAACAAACAACAACAGGTTACCATAACAGGTGGAAGGTACCAGAATGTCCCTAGAGAGGAAAGATATTGTAACAAATGTGATGCTCAATTATTAGGAGATAAATATCATGTAGTATTACTATGTAACAACCAGACAATAAGACAGCTGAGGCACCATCATATTCCAGAGTTCTTCTGGACAAGACCAAATAGGGAAATTTTTTGTTCACTAATGCAGTGCAATAATACAGATATATTAAAAAAGTTTGTATGTTGCTTGGATGCAACATTCAAAATGTTTAGGTAAAATTGAAGACAATATGTATCTGTGAGTTATAAGATATTGATGTGGATGGTTGTGTTTTTGTATACTAATGTAGGAGCTGTGCTCCATACTTCTTTTGAAGTCTGAGCAATAAACTGAATTCAATTCACACACACACACACACACACACACACACACATACACACACACACAAACACACACACGCACACACACACACACACACACACACACACACACACACACACACACACACACACACACACAGAATACTGAGCTTTTTGCAATTATATAGCTGTTTCTACAACTTTATAAAATCTTTTCATCTCCTCGTCATCGTAGGCTTATGTTGGTTCACAAACTTGTATGATTTTGGTTTCATATTGTTATTTCATATGATTATCAAGCTTGTAACTCGCTCACTTACACTATAGAAATTTTCAATATTTTCTGTTAGATTATTGTTCATTAAGAAGCCTACTCCATGTTCTTTCTTTTAATTTTTATTCTCTGTATCAAAAAATGTGACCATTCTTCAGTTCATTTCACACTTTCAATACATCTAGTATATATCTAATCGGGACTTGAAACTATTTATGTTTTTTTGCGCTTACTATTGAGGCTGAGAGTATGATCAAGTGATCAACAACACTAACATTGAATTTATGACTTGCAAGCAACTGTGTTACATCTTCGTACTTTTAATTCCATGCCATTATCTATTGTTAATGTCGCATTACCCGTTTATTATGAAGACTTCAATCATATCTCTCATAATTCTTTGCTTGTGGAGTGAGAACATGTCTAAGTGTTTGAATCATTCTTCATACGATAAATTACGCAATGTAGGAATGTATTTTGTTGCTTGTCTCTGTAGTCTTTCCAATAAGTTTTGATCTTTAATGTAGTTCGGTGACCAGAATTGAATCGCTTAAACTAGGTATGGCCTCACAAATGCTGTATAGAATCTTTTCATTAATGCTGGCGATTTGTGATCAAAACTCCTTGAAATTAGACCTAACATCATATATGCAGCTGTGCACTGGTCACTCGTTTTGAGATTATTACAAATGATTACACCAAGGTTTTTTTTCTTGTTTAACATAATCGAACTCCCGATTAATTTATTTTTCGCAAATATGCATAACCTTACACTTATCAGTATTAAAAGACATTATAAATTTTTCACTTTAATCATATTAATCTTATCGCAGTCTTCAGAGCAATTACCTTACCAACAAGTTACGTATCGTCTGAGAATTTTGCTATATTTCACAGAAGATTAATATCTATATCATTCATATGTATATGGAAGAGCATGAGTCCCAAGACCAACCATTGAGACACACCACTAGTTATGTTTTACCAATCAGATACTTCACCATTAAAAACAAATTGTTGTGAGCGGTGTGAAAGCCAATTCCATATACATGCACAAAGATGCTATTTCATGGCTAATTAGTTTTGATATTAGCCTTTTATGAGGGACCTTATCAAATTATTTTGAAAAAATAAGTAGATCACATCATACGGCTCCCGAGCATCCCAACTCATGTAAACCTCATTAAAGAAATCTAACAGATTAGTTAGACAAGAACTATTATTACAACATCCGTGCTGATTTTATGTTATATGTTTGTTTATTTCAAGGAACGCAACCATCTTGTCTCTGATGATATTTTCAAAAAATCTAGTTTAAACAGTTATTGACGTTAAATTAATTGTACGATAGTTACCAGCCTGTTTCTTATCTCCATTCTTAAAAATTGGGGTTAGGTTACGTTTGCTCTTTTCCATGCACGAGGTACTCTAGCTTAGGGTAAAATAAAATTATTATTGGTTTTCTAGTTGTGCACAACATTCTTTAAGTATCTGTGATAATACTCCATCATGACCAGTGGACTTATTAGAATCTATTTTCTTTAGATATTACTCATATTATGTACATGAAATCTTCAGCAGGAATAGAATAAGTGCGTTATTTTCCTCTGTAAAGACTGAACGTTAAATTTTGAATAGAGCCTTTGTCATCGCTGATTAGTTTATTATCATTATTATTTAATTGAAGGTCTACATTATTTCTAACGATTGTTCTTTTTCGTATGTAATTGAAGAACTTCTTGGGTTTATCTTGGATCCATGGGAAATATTTACTTATACATATGAAAACCTTTTTCTATCTCTTATCCCCATGTTCTTTTGATATCAATGCAACTAATAAAAAAAGAGGTTGATTGCGATAAACTCTACTTTTTGTATGTCTTTTTCCTATCAGTTATTGTTTTGTATAAGCCGTCAGTCATTCATAATGGTTTAAATTTGTTAACTCTTTGTGGTTTGTTAGATTATTTCCTTGAATTATCGATTTGAGATAACCTGTGAAAGTCTTGTACATTTCATCTAGTAAAGTATTATCGAAACACTGAACGAGAGAAAAAAAGAGAGAGAGAGAGAGAGAGAGAGAGAGAGAGAGAGAGAGAGAGAGAGAGAGATAGAGAGAGAGAGAAAGAGAGAAAAGAGAGAGAGAGAGAGAGAGAGAGAGAGAGAGAGAGACTTACCTTGAAACATGAATTCGTATGTGCATTGATGTTTGCGGACCATAACGAAGAGGATTACCACAATCCCACACGCCATCACTATCGTCCTAAAGAACATGACATACTGGCGCTGGGTCACCATTGTGCCACGCTCACTCTGGAAAGAAAATTCCTTGATGACTAGTGAAGTAATATATATATATATATATATATATATATATATATATATATATATATATATATATATATATATATATATATGTGTGTGTGGGTGTGGGTGTGGGTGTAGGTGTGTGTGTGTGTGTGTTTGTGTGTGTGTGTGTGTGTGTGTGTGTGTTTGTGTGTGTGTGTGTGTATGTGTGTGTGTGTGTGTGTGTGTGTGTGTGTGTCTCTGTGTGTGTGTGTGTGTGTGTGTGTGTGTGTGTGTGTGTGTGTGTGTGTATGTGTGTGTATGTGTATGTGTGTGTGTGTGTGTGTGTGTGTGGGCGTAGTGAAGCCATTATATAAAGTTCAAGAGTGTAAAAGTGTAAGGTACCTGTAGTATTATGCAAATAGTAGTAGAAGTTGTCTTTCGAGGGCAGGCTGCCGCTGCTCTCTTGTGTAATTGCGACACTAATGCTGGGGTCACACATTGGCCAATCGGCTGCGCGAATGGCCGCAAACAAAAAAAATGGCCGATTCGTTCCGGATTCCCCGTCCGGAAATGGCGAAGCCTAGGTTCTTGACAGAAATCGCCATTTTGAGCGAACCCCATCGCCATGTCCCTCGATCACCCTACGTTCATTCGCCCTGCCAACGCAATCGTTGGAGATGAGGCGCAGTATATTCGAGGGAAGGTCACAGCCTACGGCGATGTATCGCCCAACTTGCGATGGCGATGTATCCTAAGGTCGCCGAATCCACTACGATGTGTTGCCATTTGGGGCGATAATTTGCAATAGATTCTTGCATGCATTGCGATTGCCTTGCGTTCGTCTAGCGATAATTCGCTAGACATTCGTGGGCACGTTGTGGGTGGGGCACGGAGGTATATATAGTGGGTTCCCACTACCTAGATGCACAGTGCCCAAAATAACCCTTCAGCAGCTGCATTGCCATCATGGAGTACCTTAATCTTATTACCGAAGACATTGTGGAGTTTGCCATACCTGGTCCTCATGCCCTTTATCCACCTTCCTATATCATCACCTGAGAGAGGGGGGTTAAGAGTGGCGCCCTTTTCTGCCCTAACACGGTCCTTCCTGGACTTGTTGCGGTACTCGTTCAGGCTCCTGTCGTATAAGAAAGTATTTTCCTGGAGCCACTCCTCTAGCTCCCTCTCCACGTCGGCAGGTAGTCGAAGGGACTTCCTCCTGCCTGCCCTCACGCTATCGTGGTGCCCTTCCTCATCCGATGTGTCTTCGTCCGTCCTGGGTATGTCAGTCCAATCCCTGTTGTCCTCTGTATCAGCTTCATGTTTGGGTACGGTAGCTGAAGGAGGTGGTGGTGGCAAAAAATCTTCAGGATTGAGGACCTCACTGGGCTCACCTATGACTTCCACAGCTTGTAGGGTCACAGATTGGGGTTCTTCCTCTCCCTGGGGCTCCAACGTAAAATCAGGCTCACTTACAGGCGATGAGGGCGTCTCTTCCTCCTGAAGAAGAGCCCTCGTGGCGGTTTTCTTGCTATTCTTGGGTATTTTGGCCATGGTGGTGGGATGGGGGCACGTGTACCAGGTGGCGAGGGAACGTACGTGTAGCGCAGCGGCTGGGTGAGAGTGAGAGAGCGTCGTTGTTTGTTGTTGTTTAAAGTTTATTGATACCAGAAACATAACATATACAAGAAAAATAAACATGAAAATTTACAATAATAATAACAATACATAAATACAATAATAATTATTGGTATACAAAGCGGCTTATGGTGAGCCACCCGTGGCTGGTTTTGTTCTCTTAAACGGTTGGAGGGCTGTTGTCCACCTAGCTCTCGTCATCCTCCATGTCGTCGTAGTTGATCCACGCGAGTTCATTGTAGCCAGGGAATCGAGGCATGTATTTCAGTGGCCTGTCGACAGGGAGGAGCCCAGGAAGGCGCATGTCGGATCTAATCACACGCCGCGCTACAGACAGTGCAGGCTCGTGCGAGCTCCGCTCCTGCTTGGCCCACTGTTCCTGCTCGTACAGGTAGGCGTAGTTGGTCAGGAAGCGGACCAAGTCCGCCTCACTGAAGGTGAAAGTGTTCTTTACGACGTCCGTACTGGTGGTAGCCACCTGGGGAGGCGGCACACCAGCAGCAGACGTCTTCTTCACGGGGGTTCGGCTGGACTCCTCCCCCTCCTGGGGGAGTGGTGGATCCTGCCGGGCTGTCTTCCTCCTCATCCTTCTTTTGCGTCGCCTACTTCTCCCTGGCGTCGGCTGACCCCTGGGAGTGGGAGGCGGTGCAGGCTGCGGTGGTAGTGGTATGCGAGGCTTCGCCTCGCGTTGCCGTAATGGGTTCCTGGCGACCTGTTGAAGCCGTGATGGTTCGCCAGTGATCCTCTGGAGTCGTAC
>JAPQNM010001679.1:20000-25000 GCA_029783475.1 Metacarcinus magister | reverse complement strand
TGTTATAAAATTTTACGAGGTAGTTTAAAGGATTAAATATGGCGCCAGCTACTCGTTATGAGTGTTTAACTTGTAAAAGATCATTCATTAAGGATTTCCTTATCCAGGAAAGTGGTGAATATGTTTGCTGCTTATTTTGTGAAGTATTAAGCAAAATAGCGGTAAATTAGAAATTATGGATACGAGGATAGCAAAGTTAGAAGCTGCAGATGTAAGCGTTGTTTTAGAAAAGGATGTAGGAGAGAAAGATAGGGAATTAGTGATCAATGAATCAGTTGTTCATATTAATCAAATGGAAGATAGGATTACGAAATTAGAGAAAAATGACTTCCAACGTGTCAAAAGAGGGAGCAAGGTTGAGAGAGGTGCCAGTTATAGCAGTGTTGTTATGCGAAACAGGTTCCAGGTATTGGAAGATGAGGTTCGTGATGAGCCTGACGTCATATTGGTTGGTGATAGTCTAGTAAGACATCAAGACAAGGAGTTTTGTGTGAAAGGACCAAGGAGGAAAAATTTCTGCTATCCGGGAAAAAGAGTTGAAAATATAACGGATAAAATTGATGAATTATTCGTTAATTCTTCCGAAGAAACTGTTTTTGTGTATCAAGTTGGCACAAACAACGTTATTAAGGACAGGTCCGAGGAGTTGTACGAGAAATATAAGGCAATGATAAGAAAGATTAAGGATAGCCGCAGGCGGTCAGTGGTCTGCGGATTGATTCCCAGATATGATGTTGGTCCACTCGTCCTTAGTAGAATGTTAGGAATAAACACACGTCTGGAGAAATTATGTAGTAAGGAAGATGTGATGTATGTTGATGTGTGGGATCATTTCAGCAACGATAAGAGCTTGTTTAGCGGAGATGGCCTTCACCTTAACAGAGTAGGAAAAGCGATATTAGGTAGAGTTTTGAACGAAGGTGTGAAATACGAGTTAAAAAGAAATAAGGCGAAATTACCAAAAAGAGGGATTCAGCCTGTCCAAACTAGTCGTGAGGTAGTTATAGGCGAGCCAAACGAGGTCAATACAATAGGTATTCAGACAGATGGCCAGGTAGAGTTTAGGCCCTTGTCTATTGACAGAAGTACAGAGACAAACAGCCAAGAAGTTTTGAGGTCTGATGCGGTAAATTTTCAAAAAGGGCTCGAATAAACACTAAGTATAGCCCTAAAGCGTCTGGTAAAATAAGCATCTTTTACGCTAACGTAAGGAGTATTATTCCGAAACTAAATCAGTTGATAATACATGCAACCGCCGAAAACCCAGACATTATTGTGTTAACGGAATCGTGGACAAACATCAAATTGCGGAAGTGTCATTAAATGGTTATAATGTATTCGAGAAATGCCGTACACATAAAAATGGAGGAGGTGTTTTATTATATGCAAAAAATTATATGAAAGTCGTTAAGATCAATAAAATAAATGTGTATGCGTATGACACTCTATGTTGAAATTACGGAAAAAAATAAGAAGTATATCCTCGGCGTAGTATACAAACCTCCGAAATTAAGCGAAGAAAATGATAGAATTCATTATGATGAAATTAGATCTGTCATTAAAGATAAAAATGCAGTAATTTGCGGAGATTTTTACAACCCCTCAGTAAACTGGTGAAATTTAACGGCCGATCGAGAAGGAACCAG
The DNA here is from genome assembly GCA_029783475.1 of Metacarcinus magister. Lineage (NCBI taxonomy): Eukaryota > Metazoa > Arthropoda > Malacostraca > Decapoda > Cancridae > Metacarcinus > Metacarcinus magister. The sequence continues at coordinate 23,354 of JAPQNM010001679.1, read as the reverse complement.
ATTATTAGAACTAACAGAGGAGGCTTTTCTATATCAAATAGTTCAGACACCTACTCGAGAAAATAATATCTTAGATCAAATATTCACGAATGACAGCGATATTATTCACAGTTGTGAAGTAGGCGAACCTCTGGGGAACAGTGATTACAACATCGTTAGAACTGAATTAAACCTTAAAATTATAACAAAAGAAAATATGTTATTGGTACCTAACTATAGGAAGGCGAATTTTGCGAACATAAGAAGGGAAATAGAATCAGTAAACTGGAATCAATGCTTAGATAATGTTTGTATAGACGAAACTTATATGACGTTCACAGCGAATCTCAAATCGATAGTTAACGAAAACACTCCACATAAGCCACGAAGACTTAATATATGTCAACCAGTATGGATAACTGACAGCTTACAAAAAATTATAGCAGAAAAGAGAAAGGCTTACAAAAAATTCAAATTATCACAGCTAACCTCAGATTTCAACAGTTACGTTGATCTTAAAAGAACGTGTGAAAAAGGGATAAGGAAGAAAAGCGCGAGTATGAAGTAAGGATATCTCACGAAGCAAAGAAAAATCCCAAATTGTTTTATAGTTATATACGAAACAAAAAAACCGTAAGATATAATATAGGCCCACTAGTAGATAATGATAATAAACTAATCAGCGATGACAAAGATATGGCCTCTATACTTAATTCAACGTTCAGTAGCGTCTTTACTGAGGAAGGTAAAGCAGATATCCCTACCCCGTCAAATATATTTCAAGGCCCCGATGAAGAAAAGCTCATCATAACCGAAATTCAAGCACATGAGGTTCGTAAATATTTACAAAAGATTGATCCAAATAAGTCCGTTGGTCCTGATGAAATTTCACCACGGCTACTTAAAGAATGTTGTGCGCAGCTAGAAACTCCTATAACAAGTTTATTCAATAAATCATTAACACAAGCTAGAGTACCTCGTGCATGGAAAAGAGCAAACATAACCCCCATTTTTAAGAAGGGAGAAAAGAAACAAGCTGCTAACTATCGACCCATTAGTCTAACGTCAGTGTTAATTAAACTTTTTGAAAAGATCATCAGGGATAAAATAGTTGAGTTCCTCGAGAAAAATGAATTAATAACGGAAAACCAGCACGGATTTCGTAGTAATAAATCATGTCTGACTAATCTGTTAGATTTCTTTAATGATGTTTACGCGAGTTGGGATGTCCGGGAGCCATATGATGTGATTTACTTGGATTTTCAAAAAGCATTTGATAAAGTTCCTCATAAACGGCTGATATCGAAATTGAGGGCACATGGAATAGAAGAGCGTGGATTGAAGAAGTGTCTGATTGGCAAAACGTAATTAGTGGTGTACCTCAAGGGTCAGTCTGTAACATTGGGAGCTGGTGAGTGTTTGTAGCTAGTTGGTCCACTGGAGAATGAGAAAACTCAGATCCAGTTAAGGTTATTTTATTGACAAAATATAGAGACTGTAGGTAACAATTGCTGAAGAGTTGATGAACATTGTTTTTGAATATGCGCACTGTTTGTGGACAGTGCGCTGGTCAGCAGCACAACAAAATATATAATAATATAATAAAAAGAAAAACATAAATAAAGAACATATAATGAGTATTGAAAAATACAATAAAAATAAAGTTATAATAGTATGTGGTGGAGCAACACATTCTCACCAGAGTTGCTAACGGCACGTTCTCTATGGTGTATTTGGGAGACTGCTACAATACTCCCCCCCTAGTGACGAGGAAGGGAGGAATGATGTCATGCTGTGGATGCTTGTTCGCCTGGGAAGAGTTCTCGCGTTGGGCGGAGGCTGGTGATTGACCGTTCGACTGCGGGTGGTAGCTGGGAGTCCTGTAGCGGCGGTTGCCGAGAGGATGTAGCGATAACCGGCAGTGTGGCAGAGGGGCCGACGAGGTCAAGTGCCGAATCACCATGGAGGCTTGACAGTCGGTGCAGGTGTCGGTCCAGGTGAAGTCCCCCCAGATGTGCCGTGAAGCTCAGATGCCAGGGTGAGGGGTCGTGAAGCTGATGAAAAGAGATGATTTGCATCTGTAGTTTCATCAGCATAGAGCGACCATGATGCCTGGGAGTGTAAGAAGACGACACGGCAGTGGAAGAGGGCGTCTGCTGGAGCGTTGTCTGCACCGTACTGTACTATCCACGGGCGAGTAGAGTAATCCACAGGGCGATGAGTAATCCACAGGGTGATGAATAATCCACAGGGCGGTGAGTGGCGATGAAGATCACTTTAACGCCGCGAGGCGGGGGGTAGGGGTTGAACATGACGCGAGAAGGCGTCAGAGGGTGTAGAGTGCGTGTGAGGCGGCTGAAGACGCAGTAAGGCGTCTGAGGGGGCAGGGTATAAGGCCGTGCCGATGACGCAGTGAGGGCGTCTGAGGGGGTAGAGGCCGCGCATGCGTGCGCATTAGGCCGCTGAAGACGCAATGAAGGCGTCTGAGGGGCACAGAAGGTGCCAGGGTGGGTGGGAGGGGGAACCTTACAAGTGACAGCTACACAAGTGTGTAGAATATTCCCGTCCGTCGGCTCATTCTCACGAACCCCATAATGGAGGTGAGACTTTTTGCCTTGGGAGTGTGAAAGCGAATGAATCTGTAAGACCCAGGCCTTCACACTAGGAACATGTGCTCTTTGTTCAGCACAGGCAGTATGTCACTGTTTGACCATAGGTCACTCCGGGGTCACCAATTGTAACATTGGGAGCTGGTGAGTGTTTGTAGCTAGTTGGTCCACTGGAGAATGAGAAAACTCAGATCCAGTTAAGGTTATTTTATTGACAAAATATAGAGACTGTAGGTAACAATTGCTGAAGAGTTGATGAACATTGTTTTTGAATATGCGCACTGTTTGTGGACAGTGCGCTGGTCAGCAGCACAACAAAATATATAATAATATAATAAAAAGAAAAACATAAATAAAGAACATATAATGAGTATTGAAAAATACAATAAAAATAAAGTTATAATAGTATGTGGTGGAGCAACACATTCTCACCAGAGTTGCTAACGGCACGTTCTCTATGGTGTATTTGGGAGACTGCTACAAGTCCTGGGACCCACGCTCTTCATCATATATGTAAATGATTTAGAAGGCAATCTTTTGTCAAAAGTAGCAAAATTCGCAGACGATACAAAACTTGGCGGTAAAGTAATATGCACTGAAGACTGTGATAAAATTCAGGATGATTTAAACAAACTAATCGATTGGAGTGAGAAATGGTTAATGTCCTTTAATACAGACAAATGTAAGGTTATGCATATTGGCGATAAAAATCCAAATTTTAAATACAAAATGTGTGATCAGGAGCTCGATAAAGTCAAACAAGAAA
>JAPQNM010001679.1:7500-10000 GCA_029783475.1 Metacarcinus magister | reverse complement strand
TATCATTATCATTATCATTATCATTATCATTATCATTATCATTATCATTATCATTATCATTATTATTATCATTATTATTACTACGAGAATAAATCATATGGTATAGAAAGTTTTAGTGATTCTCTATGAATTATCAATATATTTATCTATCTATCTTGTCCATGGTAAGGTGCATGACTGCATGGCTCTGTTGCGGTCAGGTACAAAAATAAATTAAGTACATACCACCATCAATGCCTATACATGTGTAACATTTAATAAGGACTCCCTCAGACATTGCACTCCCTAGTCAATATTATACGTATAATTTCCACTCCCTCAGTCGCTTTTATACATTTTTTTAGCACTCCCTTTGAATTATTTGCACTCCCCCCAGCCAACGTCGTGGGTAGTAAAAAAATACAAATATTTCTTATACATTTTATTAATGAATCTTTTGTATAGTATAAATATAAAAATATTTACATGTAAAACAGTCAGTCAGGACAGTGTGTGGAATAGAGCTACTCCTATTGGTAATTTTTTTTTATTAATAAATCCTAAAAATAAATTGATAAATCTTTACAAAAGAACTACAAAGTAATTATACCATTATTACACTGTTATTGTAATTTGCTTGTGCATTATCATATTTTGTATTCATAATACATAATAATACCACCATTTCATACACTCAATTATTTCATATTACAAGTTATAAAATATCAAAAATATATTTACATGTTAAACAGCCAGGTCAGTGTGTGGAGCAGGACTACTTTAATGATAACATTTTTTATTGATAAATCCTAAAAAAAAATTGATAAATCCTTACAAAAGAACTACTAAGATTATAACAGTATAACACTATTATAATTATTACACTGTTATTGTTTGTTTTTTACTCTGCCTGCCTCGCCTACGTTTCATTGACTTTGGAAACGGCAACAACACACCGTTTTCCAAACACTCTAATTGTTTGTTTTTTTACTCTGCCTGCCTCGCCTACGTTTCATTGACTTTGGAAACGGCAACAACACACCGTTTTCCAAACACTCTATTAGATGTTGCCTCATCCTGGTATTGTCATATATAGACATTGGATTCCCATCCTCCGATAGGAATTCTGTTGCATTTGCAATTGCATAGAGTCCACAATCATTCATATTTGGTTGCTGATCACAGTTAATGAGATACACTTTTAGGCACCCATCTTTGGCAAGACATTCATAGCGAGATTTCAACTGCTTTTGTGCAGATTCAGTCAATTTGGGAGGCGTCATACTATCTGCTATCTCTATACTCATCCTGAACGTTGAAGATGTGAACCAATGATTCCGATTTTCATCAAAATGAATCTGTACAGTATTAAAACCAGATGAATCATACCCACTTGGCCTCTGTGCAAAAAGTGTTGTGTCCAATCATCCTGCTACAGGATACTGCTTACGAAATAGAGTCTGTGCAGTATCAATAATCCTATCATTCAACCAATTATTATTAATAATTATCTACTTGTCATCCTCAGTCAGTCCAAGAGAAGGAATCCACATTCGAGTAAGAATGTTTGCCTCTGCACTAGCATGTGGTTGGTCACTAACACTATCACTATTACTCCTTTGAACAAATAGTTTTAGATTACACAAATTTAGTTTCTTTTTAAGCTCCAAATTTGACGATGAAAGGACACACGTATTGTTATCCAATAATTTTCCAATTTTGAAAGGACCGCTCCGTGGAAGTGAAGCCTTACCGCCTTTCCTGTCAGCACGTTTAAGGTTTTTCAAGAGAACAAGATCTCCAGGCTTGTAACTAAGCTGTTTTGTGTCATTGGTTGTAATTTTCTTGTTGTTTAGCTTGTGCTTTCTGAATATTAGCTGTAGCACTTACTTTACACTGCTCACGAATCTCTTGCATAGCTTGTGCCACTTTCACTACATAATCTTCATCAAACTCAAATGCTGCCGACTGATTCTGTATTCCATACTGGACGTCCACAGGGAGTTTGGGTTCACGGTTATAAAGCAAGAAAAAGGGAGGATAACCTGTTGATCTGTGAACAGCTGTTCTGTGAGAAAATAGCACACCATTAATACAGGAAACCCAGTTGTTATCATTTTCAAGTATTTTCAGTAATTTGTCCTTTATTGTTCTATTTTGTCGTTCCACAAGCCCATTTGCTTGAGGGTGGTAAGCACTAGTCACCTTTTGCTTCACCACAGTAAGCTCATGCAAAGTTTCTGAAACATGGTTAACAAACTTCCTACCCTGATCATTAATTTGTATATCAAAACACGAATGCCTTGTTATAAGTTCATAGAGAAATTCAGCCACACTTGAAGCATCTTTCTGTTTAAGTGGTTTTGCATCAGTCCATTTCGAAAAATAGTCAATAGCAACAACTAAGTATTTGTAGCCATTGATTTCTGGGAGTGTGCAAATGTCTACTCCAATTTGTTTCATGACCGTATCAGGAACTGGAATTCCAGTTACAATATCTTTGGTCAGTAAGCGCTTTTAT
>JAPQNM010001679.1:0-2500 GCA_029783475.1 Metacarcinus magister | reverse complement strand
GTGTTTCCACAGAACGTGGGATACCCTCTGGCCCCCCATTCCCCCGTCTCACTCTCTCTCTCTCTCTCTCTCTCTCTCCTCTCTCTCTCTCTCTCTCTCTCTCTCTCTCTCTCTCTCTCTCTCTCTCTCTCTCTCTCTCTCTCTCTCTCTCTCTCTCTCTCTCTCTCATTTTATTTCACTCCCATAATAAGAAGAGGAAAAACACGACGGACTACATCTGTAAAATGTTTGAAATGCTCTCAAGATCAAGGTTTTGTTCTGCATATTAGCTTTGAATCTTTTTTTATTTTTCAATGTATCAATAGTTAGTCTGAATTATTTTTTTTTATCATATACCTTTTTTGGGGCCGGTATAGGCATTGATGGTGGTATGTACTTAATTTATTTTTTTACTTGACTGCAACAGAGCCATGCAGCCACCTTACAATTTTTTTTTTTCTTTTTTTTTTTTATATTAAAAGGGTAATAGCTAAGGGAAAACAGAAATAAGTAAAAAAAAAATCCCGCTTGTCGCCAGACCCTGTAAAGAGGACAGTAGGAGAATAAAATCAAGGGGTGGAGATCCAGTTAACATTAGAGGTGTCTTGACACTCCTCTCTTGAAAGAGTTCAAGTCATAGGCAGGTGGAAAAACAGACAAAGGAAGAGAGTTCCAGAGTTTACCAGTGTAAGGGATGAAAGAGTGAAGATAGGCATTAGGAAGATGGACAGAATAAGGATGAGAAGAAGTAGAAAGTCTTGTGCAGCGAGGCCGCGGGAGGGGGGGAGGCATGCAGTTAGCAAGTTCAGAAGAGCAGTCAGCATGAAAATAGCGGTAAAAGATAGATAAAGATGCAACATTGCGGCGGTGACTTAAAGAATCAAGAAAGTCAGTTAGAGGAGGAGAGTTGATGAGACGAAAAGCTTTAGACTCCACCCTGTTTAAAAGAGCTGTGTGAGTTGAGCCCCCCCAGACATGTGAGCCATACTCCATACATGGGCGGATAAGGCCCCTGTACAGAGCAAGCAGCTGAGAGGGAGAGAAAAATGGACGCAGACGCCATAGGACACCTAACTTCTTGGAAGCTGATTTAGCAAGAGTAGAGATATGAAATTGCCAGTTTAGATTTTTAGCAAAGGATAGACCGAGTGTGTTTAATGTGATGGAGAGGGGAAGTTGAGTGTCATTGAAGAAGAGGGGATAGTTATCTGGAAGGTTATGTCGAGTAGATAGTTGTAGAAATTGAGTTTTTGAGGCATTGAACAAAACTAGGTTTGCTCTGCCCCAATCAGAAACAAGTGAAAGATCAGAAGTTAAGCGTCCTATAGCATCTCGCCTTGAGTCATTTAATTCTTGTTGGGTTGGGCGTCTGTTGTACGACGTTGAAAAATGCAAGGTGGTGTCATCAGCATAGGAGTGGATAGGGCATTGAGTCAGATTTAGGAGATCATTAATGAATAATAGAAAGAGAGTGGGTGATAGGACAGAACCCTGAGGAACACCACTGTTGATAGTTTTAGGAGAAGAACAATGACCGTCCACTACAGCAGCAATAGACCGGTCGGAAAGGAAACTAGAGACGAAGGTACAGAGAGAAGGATAGAATCCGTAGGAGGGTAGTTTAGAAATTAAAGATTTATGCCAGACTCTATCGAAGGCTTTCGATATGTCAAGGCCGACAGCAAAGGTTTCACCGAAGTCCCTAAAAGAGGATGACCAAGATTCAGTTAGGAAAGCAAGAAGATCACCAGTAGATCGGCCTTTACGGAAACCATACTGGCAATCAGAGAGAAGGTTGTGAGCTGATAGATGCCTCATTATCTTCTTGTTAAGGACAGATTCAAAGGCTTTAGAAAGGCAGGAAATCAAAGCTATAGGGCGGTAGTTAGAAGGATTGGAGCGGTCACCCTTTTTAGGGACAGGTTGAATGTGAGCAAACTTCCAGCAAGAAGGATAGGTAGAGAGACACAGACGAAAGAGTTTGACCAGGCAGTGAGCGAGTTCGGAAGCACAGTTTTTGAGAACAACAGGAGGGACTCCATCCGGACCGTAAGCCTTCCGAGAATCAAGGCCAGAGAGGGCCTGGAAAACGTCATAATAAAGAATTCTAATTTTAGGGATGAAGTAGTCAGAGGGTTGAGGAGTAGGAGGAATATGCCCAGTATCATCCAAAGTAGAGTTGGTAGCAAAGGTTTGAGCGAAGAGTTCAGCTTTAGAGAAAGAAGAGACAGCTGTGGGGCCATCTGGTTGAATTTAAGGAGGGAAAGATGAAAAAGTAAAATTGTTACAGATATTATTGGCTAGATGCCAGAAATCACGAGAAGAGTTAGAGTTGGAAAGATTTTGACATTTTCTATTGATGAAAGAGTTTTTAGTAAGTTGAGATAGATTTGGCATGATTACGGGCAGAAATATATAGGCATGAGTTTCAGCAGATGGATGGCTACGGTACCGTTTGTGAGCCGCCTCTCTATCATTGACAGCACGAGAACAAACAGAGTTAAACCAGGGCTTTTTAGCT
>JAPQNM010001678.1:0-10000 GCA_029783475.1 Metacarcinus magister | reverse complement strand
GGTTAATTACAGTGATATATGGACATAGGGGAAGGACGCCAATTGAAGCATAAATACCATGGAGGGTGTGAGGCAAACACAGATACAGACTGGAATGGCGGCCATCACACCTCATGACAAGTTGAGTGGAACGAAGAAAAGCACATCATGACCCAGATGTGTGTGTGTGTGTGTGTGTGTGTGTGTGTGTGTGTGTGTGTGTGTGTGTGTGTGTGTGTGTGTGTGTGTGTGTTTGTTTGTTTGAGGCATAGATATATAGATAGATAGATAGATAAATAAATAGATAGAGAGACAGAGAGTAACAGAAAGTTATAAGCTGATTCTAAAGTTAAAACGCATTTTTGAGTGTTAAGTGATTAGTTAGAGAAGATTAATGAGTATAGAAGAGGATTTACATCATTAATATATATTCGACGAGAGAGAGAGAGAGAGAGAGAGAGAGAGAGAGAGAGAGAGAGAGAGAGAGAGAGAGAGAGAGAGAGAGAGAGAGAGAGAGAGAGAGAGAGAGAGAGAGAGAGAGAGAGAGAGAGAGAGAGAGAGAATATAGAGATGAGAAAACAAAGGATAGTAAAGATGATGATGGATACACACACATAAACACACACACACACACACACACACACACACACACACACACACACACACACACACACACACACACACACACACACACACACACACTCATCCTTGCGTCATTCTCATCTCCCTTAATCGACACTTCTCTTCATCTATACCAGGGGTTCTCAACCTTTTTAATCTTATGTACCCCTTGAAGTCTTTCAATATTGGTCACGTACCCTTTACCCAGAATGCAGCATCAAGAAGGGTAAAAAGAAATGCATGGTTTATCAACTTAGTTTATACACTGCCCACCACAGTCAGTCACCACACCACACTGTCATACTGCACACCCCACAGTCACATAATGGCAACAAATGTACCCATCAATTCATTGGTACACTTTCCCAACATTCTTGCCCATGAATTCGTCACAACATAACATATGCGTCCAGGAATTCATCAGTAAATAATAAGAAATGTGTCCACGAATTATTGGTGTGTGATGACAAAAAATCTGCTCTTAAATCTATCAGTACATAAAATTTATTATTAAATGCGCCCATAAATTCATCAGTACCTCACGTAATAACAACAATAATTGTCTGTGAATTTATGGATCAGTCCAGGTTCTATAATAGACCTAACTCCCTGCCCCCAGTACATGTGGGCTGGGTACAGCAATAAATTTACTAACCAACAGGCAGACAGATAAACATACATACATTGATGATCACAATATCTGCCCCAACCGCCGTTGGCAGACATAACTGAAAGCCACAAACTTGGCCATGAAACCATTACCAGTTATTATGGCTGCAGTGTAGGCACATCACTCCTTAGCTGCAAGCAAAACCCATGACTACATAAATGAGGTAACTTAAATGTAAGGTTGTATGGCAAGTGTAGCCCAAGAGAGCTTTCTCTCAATTTAATGACATAACTCCAAGAGTTTCCTTAACGTTGTCACTTAGTGTCCTGGTTCTAGTGGAGGACACATCTAGCCTAGCACATGTAGGCCACTTTCTACAAATAGTTTTGGACTTATTTAAGTCTTATTCAGAACCAAAGTTTTTTGAGAAACCTGTCACGTACCCCAAAAATTCCTGTCACGTACCCCTTGGGGTACGCGTACCCCAGGTTGAAAACCCTTGATCTATACTCAGTCAAACCGAACATGCAACTCAGGGGATTATTCTGCGCATCCCGACTGTCTGTTATCTGCATAGACGCATCGCAGCTTCCGTCCACCAGCCGTCCAAGCCTCGATAACCCGTCCGTCACCTTCTCGTTACAAGGAAAAGTGGAATACAGTAATGTAGGTGGACAGAATGAGTGACGGGTAAGCTATTTAGTGTATTGGTATTTAGATTTAATGAAGGTCAAGGTTGAAGTAAGTAGGAATGCAGGTAAATGAGACAGGTATATAATGGCATGTGGAGAGAGAGAGAGAGAGAGAGAGAGAGAGAGAGAGAGAGAGAGAGAGAGAGAGAGAGAGAGAGAGAGAGAGAGAGAGAGAGAGAGAGAGAGAGAGAGAGAGAGAGAGAGAGAGAGAGATAATGTACACGTAAACATCACACACATAGGAACACATACACAAGTAGACACACAAACAAACAGGTAGGTAGGCAGGTAGGCAATGATCCAATTAACAGAATCATCAATAAGTACTCTGATTATGGATGCGATTAGCTCAACAAATGTGATACACTACTCGTCACTCATTACCCGCTTTAATTAGGGGGTCTCGGGCTGGGGGTGGGGACGGGTGCTGAGTGTGTGACTGACTGACTGACGCCTCACTGACTCACTTTATTACAATATCAAAGTTCAAAACATTTCTCCAACGAGCGCCAAACAGCGATCAGGCTTCCAAACACTCCATTCCTCTTCTAATTACAGGATTCCGCCTCGTAATAGAATCTGTACGCAAAGGAAAAATATGCCTCAACTTTGTGTGTTTTGCGCTATATATTTGGGAAAAACACGAAGAGAGAGAGAGAGAGAGAGAGAGAGAGAGAGAGAGAGAGAGAGAGAGAGAGAGAGAGAGAGAGAGAGAGAGAGAGAGAGAGAGAGAGAGAGCGAGCGAGAGCGAGAGCGAGACAGAGACAGAGAGAGAGAGATGGGTCACATAGTCTGAAAATAAAGGTGTTCGATACTTAATTAGTTTTTATCCAAATCCCCTCCTTACCCCCCCCCCACCTTCCTGCCTACTGCCTACACACTACACTCTACACCCACGCTGCTCGCCATTAGTTTCAACACTTGTACCATTACACTTATTAATGACTTCCTGCTGTATACTTAATGATTCAATAAACTTGTAAATAGTACTCAGGCTCTTCTTGGTCTTATGTTTAGTTCTCCACAGAAGCTTTGTAATTATAGTAGTAATAATAATAGTAAGAGTAATCATAATAATACTAGTAATAGTGATAAACAATAATCACTATTATTATTGGTATCATTATTATTATCATTATTACTACCATTATCATTATTATTATTATTATCATTACTATTATAATTATTGAACAGTGAAGGTGAGAGGAGACACGTAAGTACATAGGTGAGCTAATTTGTAGCTTCGTAGTTGCTTTTTAAAGAGAATTAAGGAAAGCTACAAGACACATAAGCCAGGAAGGGTCACGCGGAAGAAACAAATGCAGAAAGTATCGTTTTGACTGACGATGAATTTCTAAAACCATTACTCATCACAGTGATAGTTTTGTTTTCCTGTGTTGTGAGTTTTAAGAGTGCGGTGAAGCGTCGACTTCAATACTTTCTATACAAGTGAAGCAGCCAGCGTCTGATCACTCACCAGCTCTGTTTTGACGTGTGTGTGTGTGTGTGTGTGTGTGTGTGTGTGTGTGTGTGTGTGTGTGTGTGTATGTGTATGTGTATGTGTATGTGTGTGTGTGTGTGTGTGTGTGTGTGTGTGTGTGTGTGTGTGTGTATGTTAGGTGGGTGAAGGGGTGTATTAGCCTTGTATCGTGCCTGTTGGTGATCATCGTATGTTGCATTGTATACAAAATATATAATGCAAATATATGAAGCTGATCTTAAAGTCATTAATTCTTAATTCTGATCTTGTTTCTTTAATTTGTGTAAAAAATATATAGAGAAAACTCCTGTTTGTATTAGTATTTTATTTATATGCAATGTCAACCTGATCACTTGTAGCCTTGTATGCAAGACGTTGCTTACAATATATTATTCATGATTATTTCAACATGAAATCAGTGGCTTATGAGAGACTGAGTCCACAATATTGTCGTTTTCAAAGGAATACTCTGCGTCAGAACATTTTTGGAAACTGTTCGGGAAAATACTTTGTTTTATATATTCTTTTCTCGCACTAATATCAGCGCAGAATTTGCCACTTCCGTCCTTTTCACCACAAAAATATAGAAATTTTTCACTTCACCCCACTAATTAGGGACGCGGGAGGACCATGGCTCACTCCCCTTCCCCCTGCCCCTACCCCCTCCCCTGCCTCCTTACTCCTATACACCCACCCCTGCACCCTTCCCTCTCCACTGCCTCCTTAGGCTCACCCGCCCTCCCTTTCCCCTGCACCACAAACAACCACACTTTAATGTTTGATATGTGTGTGGTAACCATTCCCGTGTAGTGAACAGTGTAGTGCATAATATTCTTTCCCCGCTACGTGTGTGACCTAACTAAATACATCCTTGTACTCGGAAAAAATATATATAGCATTTCATAGACGTGTACCTTCATTGGTCAGTTCCTGCTCAGAATGCAATAGTTGTACAACGTGATTTAATGAATAGTCATCATCATCATCATCATCATCAATATAATCATCATCATCATCGTCATCATCATCGTCATCGTCAACATCTCTAAACCCACCGACACTGGTACAGTTAAAAGTACACATATGTAATGCACAATACAAATGTACATGTATAACAAGATACACAGTATATGATGTATATGTTAATGTAAAGGTGACACGGAAATGATAGACTTTAACAAGAAAATAGTGTAGGTGAATCTGGGTACGTCTGGCAGCTGCGTCTAGATGATTCACACACCAAGCGGCGCAGCTGGTCACTCGGTCACTACTCTGTCCGGCATGGCTCCCTCCACACGCTGGTCTGCTGGCCCGCCCTCCACCCTACCACCAGGAAGAACAGTTCGCTCTTCCAGCCTGGTGGAAGTGGTGGTCTGTTCCTTGGTTGAGGTGCAAATGTTCCTGATACCATCGTGACCATTGTATCGCTATTTGCAGCGTTTCATTGGTTACATCCGAGGGTCGTGGTGTCCGCCGGTGACCAGGCTGCACTCACGCACAACCAGCTCGGTGCTCTTTGTGGCCTCACGCTGTGGTCACCAGCACCCCCTAGGAGTTGTACGTGAGGCAGAGGTTCAGCCTTGTAATGTCAGATGTAGACAGTCTCTATTGTCGTATTGAGTTGTTGGTCTGTTGTTTAGCTGTGTCTTGTGTCAGGTTTTGTCCCCTAAGTAGGATTATGTGGTTTGGTGTTTTCCGATTTGTTCGATTCTTCTTGGTTCTGATTTATCTTGTTTGGTATATTTAGTCGTTTAGTTCAAGTGTTGTAAGATTTGCTTGGAGTTAAGGTAAAACACAACCTTATGTGGGAACCGAAGCACCAGGATCATTAGATCAAACTACTGTATACGTGCCACTCCTACCATGCCACTGTCTGACCGATGCCTCCTACTGACACTATGATGTGGATTAGATTTTCACCCGAAACGGAGTTGCAAATAAAACATGAAGGCTATACTTGCATCATGGAGGCCGGGTGGCTCTGTGGTGCAGTGCTCAGCTCGTGGCCTAAAGGTTGAGTTCGATCCTGGCTCACAGCAGCTTCTTGGTGAGAGGGGCAGCACTCACTCGTTAACCCTAGCAGAAGTACATGATCTATAGGAGGGTAGGACAAAAACTCGCCGAAAAATATGTACGGACAAAAATTCACCGATATAAAGAAGAGTTCTTTATATGTCATTATATATATATATATATATATATATATATATATATATATATATATATATATATATATATATATATATATTATATATAAAAAAATAGAAGTGCTATTATATTTTAAAACAATAATATAATTACTGATATTTAAAACTGTAAACTTAAAATATTTAAAACAACGTGAACGCCTGGGTTTAAAAGCGGACACACTGACCAACAGCTGGAAGGAATTCCTCTGTCGATTTTCTACCGCAACTATATCTTCACATACTCTTTAAACGCTTCTGAAGACGAACATAGTTTCTCTTGGTTATCTTCTTTGGAGGTTCGCCTGTATCATCCAGCAGCTCCATAGTTTTGACTAGGGCTTCATCCTTCCTAATGTTATCAATGAGTGTAAAAAGATGGATGATAATGACCAACAAGCTGCTTCAATGATGAATTCCAGGTTTCACTCAATGTTCGTTCGAGCTGCATCATTTAGGGTATTATTGTGAACATTCCATATATCTGACGGAAAAGATGGAAGTCGTTGAATATTGCCTTCCAGTGATTCTGGAACCTTCATTATTTCTAGGAAGTCGTACATACCGGAATGCACCTGTAACATCGGTCCTGTCCATGTATGCAAGAGGTCTTCAAATTCTTCAGGGGTGTTGTCCTTCAAGAACTGCATACCATTCTGCACGTTTTCTAATGGCAGAAATGCTAACCCATCCATCATTCCACAGAACGGTCTGCAATCATGATGTTCACGGTAGCGATTCACAAGCCCCAATTCCTGTATCTTGCGCCATGTACAGTCCCCTGGAGACTGTACAAGGCTCTCCCTAAAATCAACACTGATCGCAGGGAGAGTATACCAGGCTCTTCCTAACCAAAATACCAAATCAGGCGACATATGTCAACCTCATTTTTCTTGGGATGTGTGGATCTGTCATTGGCTGACCTCCAGTGACCCGTCTTAATCCTCAAATCCTCCTTCTTTTCCCAACGCCATTTTTTCCACAAGGGGCCTTATCCTTGCCCGTTCCTACCCCCTGGTCTCTCTCTCTCTCTCTCTCTCTCTCTCTCTCTCTCTCTCTCTCTCTCTCTCTCTCTCTCTCTCTCTCTCTCTCTCTCTCTCTCTTGCTCAATCTTTCTCTCTCTCTTGCTCAATCTCTCTCTCTCTCTTGCTCAATCTCTCTCTCTCTCTTGCTCAATCTCTCTCTCTCTCTTGCTCAATCTCTCTCTCTCTCTTGCTCAATCTCTCTCTCTCTCTTGCTCAATCTCTCTCTCTCTCTTGCTCAATCTCTCTCTCTCTCTCTTGCTCAATCTCTCTCTCTCTCTCTTGCTCAATCTCTCTCTCTCTCTCTTGCTCAATCTCTCTCTCTCTCTCTTGCTCAATCTCTCTCTCTCTCTCTTGCTCAATCTCTCTCTCTCTCTCTTGCTCAATCTCTCTCTCTCTCTCTTGCTCAATCTCTCTCTCTCTCTCTTGCTCAATCTCTCTCTCTCTCTCTTGCTCAATCTCTCTCTCTCTCTCTTGCTCAATCTCTCTCTCTCTCTCTTGCTCAATCTCTCTCTCTCTCTCTTGCTCAATCTCTCTCTCTCTCTCTCTTGCTCAATCTCTCTCTCTCTCTCTTGCTCAATCTCTCTCTCTCTCTTGCTCAATCTCTCTCTCGCTCGCTTGCTCAATCTCTCTCTCGCTCGCTTGCTCAATCTCTCTCTCGCTCGCTCGCTCAATCTCTCGCTCGCTCTCTCTCTCTCTCTCTCTCTCTCTCTCTCTCTCTCTCTCTCTCTCTCTCTCTCTCTCTCTCTCTCTCTCTCTTAATCCCATGGCGAGGCACCAAGCTCTCTTAATCCCATGGCGAGGCACCCTTGGGAATTAAGGTGTGTGTGTGTGTGTGTGTGTGTGTGTGTGTGTGTGTGTGTGTGTGTGTGTGGTGTGTGTGTGTGTGTGTGTGTGTGTGTGTGTGTGTGTGTGTGTGTGTGTGTGTGTGTGTGTGTGTGTGTGTGTGTGTGTGTGTGTGTGTGTGGTGTGTGTGTGTGTGTGTGTGTGTGTGTGTGTGTGTGTGTGTGTGTGTGTGTGGTGTGTGTGTGTGTGTGTGTGTGTGTGTGTGTGTGTGTGTGTGTGTGGTGTGTGTGTGTGTGTGTGTGTGTGTGTGTGTGTGTGTGTGTGTGTGTGTGTGTGTGTGTGTGGTGTGTGTGTGTGTGTGTGTGTGTGTGTGTGTGTGTGTGGTGTGTGTGTGTGTGTGTGTGTGTGTGTGTGTGTGTGTGTGTGTGTGTGTGTGGTGTGTGTGTGTGTGTGTGTGTGTGTGTGTGTGTGTGTGTGTGTGTGTGTGTGTGTGTGTGTGTGTGTGTGTGTGTGTGTGTGTGTGTGTGTGTGTGTGTGTGGTGTGTGTGTGTGTGTGTGTGTGTGTGTGTGTGTGTGTGTGTGTGTGTGTGTGTGTGTGTGTGTGTGTGTGGTGTGTGTGTGTGTGTGTGTGTGTGTGTGTGTGTGTGTGTGTGTGTGTGTGTGTGTGTGTGTGTGTGTGTGTGTGTGTGTGTGTGTGTGTGTGTGTGTGTGTGTGTGTGTGTGTGTGTGTGTGTGTGTGTGTGTGGTGTGTGTGTGTGTGTGTGTGTGTGGTGTGTGTGTGTGTGTGTGTGTGTGTGTGTGTGTGTGTGTGTGTGTGTGTGGTGTGTGTGTGTGTGTGTGTGTGTGTGTGTGTGTGTGTGTGTGTGTGTGTGTGTGTGTGTGTGTGTGTGTGTGTGTGTGTGTGTGTGTGGTGTGTGTGTGTGTGTGTGTGTGTGTGTGTGTGTGTGTGTGTGTGTGTGTGTGTGTGTGTGTGTGTGTGTGTGTGTGTGTGTGTGTGAAACATATATTACTGAATTTACTTATGATGCTAATAGTTTTCCTCTTACTTCTCTTTCATTATTTCTATCACTCTCCTTCTCACGCTCAATGTCTGTCTCTCTTAATATCTCTCTCTCTCTCTCTCTCTCTCTCTCTCTCTCTCTCAATAATATAATTAATATAATTATAACATTTATTTGTATTTAAAAGGCGGATAAAAATAAACTTATAAGACATAATCTAAATATACAAATAGGTGTGTGTGTGTGTGTGTGAGATTCAGATTCATAACTTTTATTCACAATATGAATACATCATACATGTGAAAGAGACATGTATTGCCTAATAAAGGCATGTCTCATCACTTAGAATAGTTAGAGTAATATTAATATTATATATATATGATTATGGGTACATGTATTATATATGGGTTTTATTTAGTTACATCGCAAAAATTGGGAAAGTTACTTAGTGTTTTTGGGAGGACATTTAAAAAGTGTTTGGCTAGGTCTGTAAGGGTGGGATTGGCCACTACACACTGCACGCGTATTTTATTCACTGTTTGACAGTCTCTGAGGTAGTGTTCCAAGGTGCTGGTGCTTGGGTATCACGGATCATTGGGTGACAGATGGCAGAGGTTGGCTGGATGGATGCCGCGTGACATGCTGGCTCACGGGATAAACATGCTTCGGGAGAGTGGCGGCCTGGTCTTGTACAATTATCCCTGCTGGCTGGCCTTGAGAGAGAGAGAGAGAGAGAGAGAGAGAGAGAGAGAGAGAGAGAGAGAGAGAGAGAGAGAGAGAGAGAGAGAGAGAGAGAGAGAGAGAGAGAGAGAGAGAGAGAGAGAGAGAGAGAGAGAGAGAGAGAGAGAGAGAGAGAGAGAGAGAGAGAGATTCAGATTTATAACTTTATTCACAAGTTAAAAAAAAATAATAATAAAATAAAATATACATGTGAAAGAGACTGATTATGCCTTAGAGGCTAGTCTCGTTGTTATTAAATGCTATAAAGAGGTATAAATCTACAAAAAAGGATGATAAATAGTTGGTGGTATATACACTGAGAGATATTAGATTACATGTTTAAAGAATATTGTCTAATCAGGTTACATCGCAGAATTTTGGGTGAACACTCATGTCTCTGGAAGTATATTTATAAAATGTTTGGCAAGGCCTGCAAGTGTGGGATTTTGTTCACTGCACTTTTCCCTTAGAGAACTCACTCTAACACAGTCTCTTAGGTAATGTTTAAGTGAATGTCCATCTTCCTCGTCACATAGTCTGCACCGTCTTTTTTCGAGTGGGGTAGCAAGGCCTAGTTGCCAGGCGTAAGGATAACCTAACCTGATTCTAGATTTCACTACCTCACATCACCGAGTTTCATGTGTGCGGGGTTGCTGGGGGTCGTCCTCCGATACGTCACTCAGCCATCGAGCGCTAATACTACCTCCTTGCTGTGCCTCTCGTATCTGATGCAGTCTTCTTCTCTCCGCCTGTTGTTTCGCCTTTTCTCGCAGTTGTTGTGTTCTTGGGATTACAAGGCTAACGGAGGGGCGCTGAGCCGCCTGCTTTGCAAGCAAGTCGGCTCTTTCATTGCCAGAAATCCCAACGTGTGAAGGAACCCAATTTATGCAGATTGTTCTACCG
>JAPQNM010001676.1:7500-10000 GCA_029783475.1 Metacarcinus magister | reverse complement strand
GACCGAAGGAGAGAACCAACCTTGGCACGCTTGTGACATCTCAACCTTTGAACATTTAAAGTGAACATAGTGTATCAACGCTTTGTATGATAAAACACCTGATTACTTGAACGTTACCCGTGGCAGGGAAGGAACACACACACACACACACACACACACACACACACACACACACACACACACACACACACACACACACACACACACACACACACACACACACACACACACACACACACACACACACACACACACAATAGAGATGATATTCCTTTATATAGTATATCAATGTAAACAAAGGTGGTTATTGAAAATTATACTCTCTGTCTCTCTCTCTCTCTCTCTCTCTCTCTCTCTCTCTCTCTCTCTCTCTCTCTCTCTCTCTCTCTCTCTCTCTCTCTCTCTCTCTCTCTCTCTCTCTCTCCCCCCTCCCTTCCCATCCTTATTCACGTCTCGGTTGACTCTGGCTGCCTCCCATAAACAGTGGGGTCATTAGTGTTCCATCAAACCATTAATTTGGTTGAGCAAGTCTTTAATTTGGCCTCATGTGTGGGGTGAGCGAGAGGGGAGGGAAGGGCATTCACATACATACGGGACTTTTTGACGAGACTCTATGTGTGGAAATATTTCTTAGTGGTGGTGGTGGCGGATGTAGTGGTAGTAGTAGTAGTCGTAGTAGTAGTAATATTAGTACCGTTGTTTGTTTGCATGTTACTCACACACACATAAACACACAAATACACACACACACACACACACACACACACACACACACACACACACACACACACACACACACACACACACACACACACACACACACATATATATACACAGTAAAATTTCTTTTCAGAAGCAAGCATTGAATTGAGAAGATTGAGTCGGTGTGACAATTTAAGAGGAATGAGAAGAAGAAGAAGAAGAAGAAGAAGAAGAAGAAGAAGAAGAAGAAGAAGAAGAAGAAGAAGAAGAAGAAAAAAAAGAAGAAAAGAAGAAAAAAAAGAAGAAAAAGGAGAAGAAGAGGAAGAAGAATAAGAATAAAAATAATAAGAAGAAAAAGAAAAAGGAGGGGGAAGAGGAGAAAAATGAGGAGATAATTTGTATGCAATGAACACACCATTCAGAGAGAGAGAGAGAGAGAGAGAGAGAGAGAGAGAGAGAGAGAGAGAGAGAGAGAGAGAGAGAGAGAGAGAGAGAGAGAGAGAGAGAGAGAGAGAGAGAGAGAGAGAGAGAGAGAGAGAGAGACAAAAAAAAACATATTAAGAGGCTCCCGTCCATCGTTAACACGCGGCACTAATTTACCTTCAATAGCCACCACTTGCTTCTTTCATCTGGGCGTGACGCGTCTTGTTAGCTGGGTCTCAGTGTCGCCTCAGGGCTCTGTCAGGTGAGAGGAGGGACGGAAGGGTACTTTGGGTGCTTCAAGGCGACGCATGGAAGAGGATGGAAGGGAGGGAAGCTGTAGCGGAGCGGAACAATTGAAGAAACTTGAAATGAAAATCCGTATTTTTCAATTTGAGTGAATTGTCCTCGTCCGTTGTTGAAATATTTGTGTGTGTGTGTGTGTGTGTGTGTGTGTGTGTGTGTGTGTGTGTGTGTGTGTGTGTGTGTGTGTGTGTGTGTGTGTGTGTGTGTGTGTGTGTGTGTGTGTGTGTTTGTGTGTGTTCCGTATTCTGTTGAAGTTTTGTTTTCTGCGTCGTAGTTGTGAAAGGAGTGAAGATTAAAGCGTGCGAGTGTCATTAGTAACTGTAAAAAGTGTGAGAGGATTTGTCGGAGGGAGAGCGAGACACGCAAACATGTGGAAAGGAATAAACATTTCTAGGAACTGGTTTGCCTAAATTCGTACGTCGTGGAGAACGCAAGGAAATGTGACAAATTACTCTTACCATTACTTTTCATGTATGTATGTATGTAGGCAGTGTACACGTGGTGCTGAATTACGTTTATTCAACACGTCCTTACCCATCCATCACGCACGCTCAGTAAATGTTAAGTCTTTAGTAAATTGTCAGCTCTAAGAATGTGAAGTTGTATTATATTTACATTCTTATTTGTTGATGTATAATTAAATGGTCTTTGGTGTCTTTTTTAATTTATAGTTAAGTCACCTTTAATATTGCAGCTTTGTCAGTCAACGGTAATTTTCGTGGCGCATCGTGTTTGTCCTTTTATTTTGTTGAGGTTCCTTCAATTGTAGTCTTCAGTGGTGCCTTCTCAGTATGGTGTGAGGTTTGTCTGGGGTAAGGTGATTTCTCTTGTCCAGAATGATTAAAACGGCTGGAGTGAAATAATCCATTTGCTTTTTTTCCCCCTGCATTTACTCTTTTTTACGTATCTTTAACTTTTTTTTACTAATGGTGCAGTGATTTAACTTTTGTTTTCTACCATTACCGACATTGCGCTTCCACCATATATATATATTTTTTTTTCCCCTTTTTCTTTTCATTATTTTTTCCTCTTACATTCTCAAAAGTTGTCCGACGCGTGACTGTTGGCATAA
>JAPQNM010001676.1:0-2500 GCA_029783475.1 Metacarcinus magister | reverse complement strand
ATAGTATATATATATATATATATATATATATATATATATATATATATATATATATATGTATATATATATATATATATATATATATATATATATATATATATACGTATATATTTGTAAATATATATATATATATATATATATATATATATATATATGTATATATATATATATATATATATATATATATATATATATATATAATATATATATATATATATACACACACACATATATATATATATATATATATATATATATATATATATATATATATATATATATATGTATATATATATATATATATATATATATATATATATATATATATATATATATATATATATATATATATATATATAGCTTATATCAGTCAGTCATAGCCATCTACAAAATTCAATGAAACTATTTTCATTATAAAACAAAGAGGCACACAAATATCAATCCCGTCAATCCAGGGCTGCGGCAACACTCCTGTATTTAACGAAGCATCGTTTACAGAGGAGTAGTGAGGAGAGTTTTGCCTCACCCTATCGTGCTATTTACTGTCCTCCTTGCACCGGGAGTGGCCTTCTATAGGTTCTTTAGATTCACTAAGCGTGAATTTGGAGATTTACTGATTAAACCGTACAGAGGGCATCGAGCTAGTGGGCCGTAGTGTCCAACCTGCTAGAAGGCTTGGCTCAGAAAGACAAAAGCTTTATCAGAAGGCGAGTAGTAGCTAGAAACAACAATATTATCCTCCTCTTCTTAGCTAGTTTCCGAAGCCTTTTCTCTCCCTCCTTCCCTTCATTCCTACTTACGCCTTTCCCCTTCTCCCCGCTACATTGAAGTGAGTCATTGCAGGAATTATTTAAGGTTTATTCTTCTTCCAGGAAAGGGGGGAATAGACAATTTCCAAGAGATTAAGGGCAGTACATTCCTCATCTTGAACGACAGAGTGGTGGCATGTAGACAGTCTGAATCGCCTATTATTTAAATGTTGTTTCATATTCTTTTATCACGGCGTTTATGTGGCGTTTCTTTAAGTGTTTGTCTTTCAAGGTGAGTCTGTGTAATGTGGACATGTGATGTTTTTTTTTTTATGTAACGTAATGATAATTGTTTAAAGTCTAAGTTCAGTCTTCCTCAGTGTTGAACTGAATGGGTAACATGTTGTGAGCATGAAAATCCTTTCCCATATGAAAATATAACTTGGTATGGTTGAGACAGGTACCGATTTCTCACTCGTCCCTCGATGACCTCAACCTACGACCGTGAACTCACATGCGTTGGCCGCGTGTTGATGTAAGTTAAAAGTGGCTGTCTTTGTCCTAAGACTTTTCATCATGGAAAGTGTTTGAACTGACGGTCAGACCTTTGCAGCTTATAGTTAATGTCGCGATGGCTTCCCAACCCACATAACCCACTTAGTTACTCTGTTAATTAATAAGAAAAAAATCATTGTATAGTAAGGACCCTCACAATTCCGTGTCTGCTCGTTCCCGGGCACTCACACCTTACCTGATGGCGACGCATAACTCCCACTGAACTAGTCACCTCACTCTCCCTCCTACCACCTAAACAGCCGATAAATACCTCGTTGAAAGCAAACCACTACGTTGGCTCTCGATCGACACCGTGCGCGGCTTTTTTTTTTAGTTGCAGTGTCATGTTCATTACCAGCCAATCAGGAAGCAGCAGTAGGGTGATCCAATCAGCATTTAGTTCCCCGTGAATGGTGGTTTGTGCCGCTGGTGACGCCGAGAGTAAGAGTCGGGGCAGGTCAGAGCGGTCACCCTCGGGTATTCAGGGAGAGGAAAAATACGCTGCGTGTGTGGCTGATGCTGTATAACTAATACTCATCCAAGTAAGAGAGAATGATTTATGACAAAGGTAATGTATACTTAGACAATAAGATAAAGATAAATAGATAATAACTGATACATCCACTTTTTCTATCAGTCATAAGAGAATAGATAAGGTTCATCTTACTACCCATTCATCCTGTTCCATCAACCATCAGCATCTCCTCTTGCTCTTCCATCTCCGTCCCCCCCTCCATGCCTCGCTTCCTCCCAAGGGTGATGGCTGCTCGATATAAAGACTGGCCCCAAAACTTTCTCCTCCGCAAAACGTAAAGAGAAACACATCACATCGTCCTTTATGGCACGCCTCGGGGGAGCATGAGGAGGGAGGGTGAGCCGTGGCTGGCGATACACGACACCCTCCCACACACCCCTCAGGACGATGGCATTTCCAGTGAGATGCTACGTAGATACGCCACAAAATAGACCATAAAATAACCTTATGGTATTACGGTTACTATTTATTTTACTGTTTTTGTGCGGACGTGGGTCAGTGTGTCGTCAGAAAACCCGTCCGTCGATCGGGTGAGTGTCCGCCGCGCGTCACTACATGTTTTTAAGAAGCTTTATAGACTCCGTTGTGGCGCATTTGTCTTCTTTTTTGTTTAGTTTTTGTAGGAAAGGAAGTTGTGGGCTACGGCGGCGATTATCGTGTG
>JAPQNM010001675.1:0-24769 GCA_029783475.1 Metacarcinus magister | reverse complement strand
TGTTTGGTTACTGGCGGCCTGGACCAACAAGATGGCCGCCAAGAAATGCGTGACGTCATGTGAATACTATCTATAGCCAGTTTTTGGCGGCTATTGATGACTGGCTTGGTTCCCACTTGTACTTTTCATTGGATTCCATCTCCGTTCAACATCCAAAATTGACATTACAATCATACTTGTATAAGTGACTGTAATGGAAACCGGTAACTATTTCCACCTTTACTCGAACGGATGCTATCGAACAGGAGAAATGACTTGAGTTCAACTTTTTTATGTAGAGAAGGTGGCAGTGTTGCACTAGTTGACATTTGAATATTCTAGATGTGATATTTAAGTACATGAAAAAATCATGATGTATTACACCATTGTAATAATGTGATAAAATGCAAATTGTAAATTTTTTTTACTACTGATAAAAAGTGAGCAATGTTTTCGTCCAGCCATGATAAAACAACATTGCAAAACTTGTAAACATCATGTGAGGAATTCTACACTGATAGTCTGAGGAGTACGCTGCAGGACAAAGTCATGATGTTGGGAAACAATGTGTTCCATATGTGTGAGGGGGCTGTAGATAAAACAATAGATGATTAGTATTTTACCGTAAGTATGAGAGTGGGAGAAGGAATTTGATAGGTATTGTAACACAGGAAATAGGAGTAGATACTTGGGATAGGATGCTAATGTTAATAGTGTGATGGAGTTTTTTGAGAGCTCAGCACACTGCAGAAAGGTTTTTTGTGGCCAGGCAGCCGTATGGAAATTGGCCAAGCAGCCATTGGTCAGTAATCTTCTCCATCTCCATTAACACCTTATGTTTGCCACGAAGGAGCCTCTCTCAATAAGCTGTTGTCGTGACCACACCTTTCTCCTCTTCCTCACTGGCCCATCTTCAGACCCAGCTGCAAGCATAAAGCCAGCAAGCAGCAGAAATCTCTCATCATGGATGTTTCCTCCACGCAGTCATGTTTACAAACAATGGACAAGGGAAGACAGAAGCCAACTACAACTGCTGTCACTCACTGATTGAGTAAATAATTATCTTGTTTGTTTTTATTAATATTTCTTAAATGTGTGTACACTCATACCTCGGTTTTACGAGCCTCCCTTTAACGGATATTGGAAGCAAGGGACAAAATCTGCAGCAGCCGACTCACTTTGTACAAGTATATTATAGTGTATATTTACAGTGTACGAGTATATTATAGTGTATATCTACAGTGTACAGGTATATTATAATGTATATTTATAGTGTACGGGTATAGTATAGTGTATATTTACAGTGTACAGGTATATTATATTGTATATTTACAGTGTGCAGGTATTTTACACTGTCAGATTGGATAGTGTGCTTCATGTAACGCTCCTTTTTTTTATATAAAATAGAAGTTAGGTCATTTACTCTTCCAGAATTGAAATTCGCGAGTGGAAAGAGAAAATGGAAGGCATACTATTAAATCTTTAATTAAGTAAATATCGTTATATATGTATTTAGGTAGGGAATAATTGAGACTAGGTAAAAAAAAAAATTTTCTTTCTGGAAATTGTGGGGTTTGGTCTTGTCATATTCAGTAATAGGGTGAAGCATTTATAACATTTCTTGTTTGACTTTATCGAGCACCTAATAAGAACATAAGAAATGAGGAGACTGCAAGAGGCCAGTTAATGACCTACACGAGGCAGCTCCTTGCCCCCCACCCTTGGAATAATCCAATATTTAGCCATCCCACCTGTCATTCCTATCCATACTCTGATCCAACCGTCTTTTAAAGCTATCTATTGACTCAGCACTTACTACGTGTCTACCCAGCCTATTCCAATCGTTCACCACTCTGTTAGTGAACCAATATCTACCTATGTCTGTCCTGAATCTAAGTTTTTCTAGCTTGTACCCATTTCCACGTGTTCTATCCTGACTACTAAATTCTAAAACCTGATCAATGTTACCCTTATTAATTCCTTTTACCCATTTGAAAACCTCAATCAAATCCCCTCTTGCCCTCCTTCTCTCTAGGGAGTGGAGATTAAGACGTTTTAACCTATCTTTGTAGGGTAAATTTCTCAGCCCCTGAATCATCTTGGTCATTCTTCTCTGGACTGCCTCCAAGGAGCCTATATCTTTCCTATAATAAGGGGACCAAAACTGAGCTGCATAATCTAAGTGGGGTCTTACTAGCGCTAAATACAACCTCAGAATGACCTCAGAACTCCTATTTGTCACACACCTACTAATAAATCCCATTATCTTGTTGGCTCTATTTCTAGCTATAATACACTGTTCCCTGGGGCGCAAGTCACTGCTTATTTGAACTCCTAAGTCCCTCACACTATATGACTTTCCTAAGGTATTGTCATTTAATGTGTAGTCTACAGACCTATTACCTTTACCTACACTCATAATGCTACACTTGTTAACATTAAACTGCATCTGCCATTTCTCTGACCACTCGTACAGCCTATTTAAGTCATCCTGCAGCATCCTAGCATCATCTAAATTCTTTACCGGTCTTCCTATTTTTGTGTCATCGGCAAATTTACTGATATCACTGTTTATTCCTGTCTCTAAGTCATTTATATAGATTATGAATAACAATGGTCCTAGTACTGATCCTTGTGGTACCCCACTAGTGACATTACCCCATTCTGATTTCTTCCCATTAATCTGTACCCTCTGTTCCCTACTAGTAAGCCATCCCCTAATCCACTCTAGTAACTTCCCACCTATGCCATGAGCCTTGACTTTACTTAACAGTCTCCTATGGGGTACTCTGTCAAAGGCTTTACTGAAGTCCAAATAAACTATATCATACTCGTCCCCCTTATCTATGGTTTCAAATACTTTCCTATAGAAGGATAATAAATTTGTCAGGCAGGACTTCCCCTTGCTAAAACCATGTTGACTATGTCTAATTAGCTTGTGTTCATCTAAATGTTTTCTAATTGCCCTTGCTATGATAGCTTCTAACATCTTGCCTACCACTGATGTTAAACTAATTGGGCGGTAGTTACTACTTTCTGCCTTATCTCCTTTCTTGAATATAGGAACTACATTTGCCTGCCTCCATAGCCTAGGCACTACTCCTGTGTCTAGGGATTTTCTAAAAATCATCGCAATGGGTTCAACGAGTTCTTCTCTACATTCCCTAAGAATCCTCGGAAAAATGTCGTCCGGCCCTGGAGATTTAGTCTTTTTAAGTCTATCTATTTCCTTGCTAACTACTTCCCTACTTATGACTATTTCGCTTAATTTATCAACCTCTTGTCCCCTAAAGATCTGTACTGGCTCCAGTTCCCTACCCGACTCTTCCTGAGAAAATACGGACAAGAAGTATTTATTTAATTCCTTACTAATTTCCTCACCATTTTCTATCAACCTGCCATCCATTCCTTTAAGAGGTCCTATTCTTTCCTTTGTTTTAGCCTTGTACAGCTGATAGAATCCCTTTGGATCCTTCTGGGCATCTCTAGCTATCCTAACCTCATAATTCCTCTTTGCAGTCCTAATATCCTTTTTAACTTTCCTAGCTAGGTCATTATACTGCCCTACTACCTGTACTTCTCCCCTTTTAATTCTCCTATAGAGTCCCCTTTTTAATCCAATTTCCCTTCTAATGCTGCTATTCATCCATTTTGGATCATTTCTATTTGACCTAATCCTCCTCTTAGGTATATACTGTTCCTGCCCTGTATGAATTTCCCTAACTATGCTATTATAATGTAATTCTACCTCAATGTTTTGATCCTCCTCTCTGCCTACTCCTATTCCCTCCCAATCTATACTCTGGAGGTGGTGTCTGAGGCCCTGGTAATTGGCTTTTCTAAAATCTGGTACTAAAGCAGTGTTTTGTTCTATCTTCCTCTTTGCATTAATCTTGAATCTAATTTCGTGGTGGTCACTAACATCAAATCTAGCTCCTATCTCAACCTGACTGACCAAAGTTTCATTATTCGTGAAGACCAGATCTAAAATATTTCCTGATTACACATTTTGTATTTAAAATTTGGATTTTTATCTCCAATATGCATAACCTTACATTTGTCTGTATTAAAAGACATTAACCATTTCTCACTCCAATCGATTAGTTTGTTTAAATCGTCCTGAATTCTATCACAGTCTTCAGTGCATATTACTTTACCGCCAAGTTTTGTATCGTCTGCGAATTTTGCTACTTTTGACAAAAGATTGCCTTCTAAATCATTTACATATATGATGAAGAGCGTGGGTCCCAGGACCGACCCTTGAGGTACACCACTAATTACGTTTTGCCAACCAGACACTTTGCCATTTAGAACAACTCGTTGCCCTCAATTTCGATATCAGCCGTTTATGAGGAACTTTATCAAATGCTTTTTGACAATCCAAGTAAATCACATATTATGGCTCCCGGACATCCCAACTCGCGTAAACATCATTAAAGAAATCTAACAGATTAGTCAGACATGATTTATTACTACGAGAGAGAGAGAGAGAGAGAGAGAGAGAGAGAGAGAGAGAGAGAGAGAGAGAGAGAGAGAGAGAGAGAGAGAGAGAGAGAGCGGCGGGTAGTATGCTGTGAGCTAGTGATCTCGCGCATGCGCGAGATCATCCAGGATAGAGTGGCCAGGGCCACTCTATCCTGGGTGGACACTTCAAACTGCTACACCGTCACTTCCACCGGCCATTCGGGTTCTGTCTCCGTCACTGTCCAGGTACGCATTTTTATAGCTCTGATATTGGGTAGCTAAGCTGCAGTTTTAATTCTTTAAAGTTAAGTGAAGTGTGCATAATATATATATGCTTATCATTACTAGGGAGTGTGATCCATAAGTATAGGGAAAGTGCATTATATTGTAGCTAAAAGCCGGTTGCTAATGTGTTGTTTTTTTGCATTCGGGTTCCGTCTCCATCATCTCCAGTCGGTGGTGGCGGCTCAAAACTCTAGGTCCGTCGTCTTTCTCTCCCTCCTACCATCTCCTTTAAAGAACTGAACATCCTAAAGCTTCATATGTGGAATTCTTCTTTCTCCTGCTCCTCCTCCTCTTCCTCTTCTTCTCCTTGTGACCTGTTATGGCTTGTATCGCCTTGTAGGTCCCATCTTCCTTGATGTTACGGTTCCTCTATCCACATGTGTATATGTACTGTATATTCCTTCATTATATCATGTATTTCGGGGGTTATTGGGCGAAAAAAGGGTAAGTCTCAAGAGTCCCGGACTACATTAGTGAATTTCCCATAGGTTATTAACTTCCAAGGGTGCGTTTTTCCAAGGGTGCGCAAGGGTTCGGACTACATTAAGCGCACCCTTGGGGGGCCGACTGTACTGTATTTTAATTTTTAAAGTCTAATATGATTTTTTTAAGGCTTTTAGGGCATTATTAGGGGTCACGTCCACCAGTCCGAAAATTTGATAATCCGGAGTTAGCGATCTCCGCTGCTTTCCGGATTATCGGAGTTTCACTGTATATGTATGTATATATATATATATATATATATATATATATATATATATATATATATATATATATATACATACATATATTTATATATATATATATATATATATATATATATATATATTATATATATATATATATATATATATATATATATATTTATATATACATACATATATTTATATAAATATATATATATATATATATATATATATATATATATATATATATATATATATACATATATATATGTATTTATATACACCTCGGTCCCGCATAGAACATGTTCAGATAGAATGATTCTCTTATAGAACGAGCAACCAAAAATATTAAATAAAAATTATTTTACAGAACGATCGTGACCGTATAGAACTGGGTGGCAGAAATAAGTGAAGCAAATCAGAGGAGTTCTGATACAGAACGAGCGTAATCGCATTGAACGCACCCAGAGATGACGTAGTGCTGACGTCACAGGCGTCTGCGCCGCTCGGGTGACTCTGTTCCTACTGTAGCAGTTTGAAGCGTCCAGCTAGTGTAGAGTGACCGGGTGGAGATGCATATATGCGAGATCACTAGCTCACAGCAGTGGGCACACTCGCTCTCACGTCAAGGACTGGTGGAGTGGAGAGAGAGAGAGAGAGAGAGAGAGAGAGAGAGAGAGAGAGAGAGAGAGAGAGAGAGAGAGAGAGAGAGAGAGAGAGAGAGAGAGAGAGAGAGAGAGAGAGAGAGAGAGAATAAATATAAAGTCGTACATACTATACGTGTCAAGGTTTCAGGCAGTGCTTGTCATTACTTACCTCGCAAAGAATCTTGGAAGTTATGTTAAGTTAGTTATGTTATGGTTAAGTTAAAGGGAGGAAAGGAGGAGACAGCACGTCGTAGTATGAGTGCTGCTGTGTTGTGTTTACAGTTTATTTTTATTTACCTCCGATTATAGTAGGCTATGGTTTATTTACCTCTTATTATCTTTATTTAATGAATAAATAAATGCAATGACTATTAATAAAAGGGAACACGAGGCAGGAGACGAGATACTGCTAGCTGGCAGCAAGGACTGATAGAAAGTGGCGGTGTGTGTGTTGCCTCTGCCCGCTACTGCCAGCTGTGATCTCACACATGCACATCTCCACCCGGTCACTCTACACTATCTGGACGCTTCAAACTGCTACACAGCAGTAATTAAAGTATTAAAAACTAATGAAAACATAGTCAGAGGCGCAGCAGAGAAGAAAAAAAAAAATATGGATTGAAAGAAAAGGTTATACCTATTAGAATAAAGAGAGAAAAAGAAGAAACTAAATGCATAAAGGAAATACTAAAACAACTAAATGATGAGGATATTAAGTTTGAGGAGGAAGTAGAGGAAGTAATGAGGTTAGGCCCATACATTGAAGGAAGTGTTAGACCAATCAAACTGAGACTAAAGACACAGACTGCAACGGAATAGATCTTAGCGAAGACTTACAAACTCAGGAACAAAGTAGAATATAAAGATGTGTTCATTGAAAAGAGTATGAATGTCGAAGAGAGACAAAAATTTAAAGAATTATAGGAAGAGGCAAAGCAGAAAAATTATTATAGAACAACAGGAAATTTTTTTGGGGGGTGAGAGTGTAGGACAACAAGATAATGAAATGGTACATAAATAACTGATATTAGAAAGAAAAGAAAATTAAATGAATGAAGCAGTTACAAAAGGGAGTGATTAAATAAAAGTAAGGTATACTAACATTGATGGAA
Organism: Metacarcinus magister; assembly: GCA_029783475.1. Taxonomy (NCBI): domain Eukaryota; kingdom Metazoa; phylum Arthropoda; class Malacostraca; order Decapoda; family Cancridae; genus Metacarcinus; species Metacarcinus magister. Next base: position 17,596 of record JAPQNM010001675.1, on the reverse strand, counting down.
TAATAGCAAGAAAACTAGAGTTAGTAGATTATCTAAAAGAGAAGAAACCAGAAATTGTATGCCTAGCAGAAACAAAACTATGTGAGGACATCCAGACTAACATTAAAAATTATAACTATAAAATATGGAGGAAGGATAGAAAAGACAAAAAAGGTGGTGATGTGATGCTAGTGATAAAATCTATGATAAAAGTAAAAAAAGTAGAGTATGGAAAAGGGAAAGCAGAATTGCAAGTGCACAGATGGAGAAAGCCAAAAAATAGTAGTTGCATATGTACCTCCAAAAACAAAAAAATGGAAAAAGGAAGAACATGAAGAAATAATAGACAATACCCTAGAGAGCTTAGAAAAGATTATTAAAAGCAGTCAAAGAGTAACACTGGTGGGAGTGAAGTAAATTGGAAGACGTTTGAAAGTGGAGGTGAAAATACATGGGGAAATAGATTATTGAGACTAACGATGAGTAATACAATGATTCAATAGGTAATTGAAAATACAAAATTTAGAGGAGAGAATAAACCATCAAAATTGGACCTAAAATTTACCAATGAAATAAATTTAGAAAAAGATATCAATTACGAGTGCCCTTTTGGAAGGAGTGATCATGCAGTCCTAGAAATTGAGCCAATTGAAGCCAAACAGGAGGAATCATACAAAAAGAAAAGAAATTATGCAAAAGCAAACTATACTGCAACGAAAAAGTTTTTCAACGAAACTGACTGGACGAAAATTAAGGAATTAAAGGATGTACAAGAGAAATATGATCTTTTTTTGATGATATACAAACAAGAAGTAAGGAAATACATTCCATTTAAAAAGTAAAAGAAAAAGGTAAAAAAATAGTAGTTTAACGGAAAGTGTGAAAGAGCTAAAAGGAGAAGAGATGAAGCATGGAGGAGAATGAAAAGAAAACCGATCCAGGAAAGGAAAAAAGAATATAAACTAGAAAGAAATGAATATGTAGGGGTAAGAAGAGAAGAAGAGAAAAGATATGAAAAAAATATAGTTGACAAATACAAGGAAGAACCAAAGTTGTTTTATAGATTTATTAATGGAAAAATATAACATAAAGAAAATATAACTAGATTGAAGTAAAAAGAAGTATATGAGGACCCGAAAAAAATTAGTGGAGTGCTAAATAAGAAATTTCAAGAAGTATTTATGACTGAATCTGACTTTAAAAAGCCACAAAGACAAGTGAGAAAAAATGAGATGCGGAAAATCAGGATAAGTAGAGAAGAGACAGAAGAAATGATGAAGGAATTGGATGAAAGAAAAGCAATAGGACCAGATGGTGTATCAGGATACATCTTGAAGGAATGTAGACAAGAAATGGGAGAACCAATTCATGATATAATTGAGTGTTCTATTGAAACAGGAAAAGTCATTAAAGAATGGAAAAGAGCTGATATAATGCCTATTTACAAGAATGGAAACAAAGAAGAACCACTTCATTATAGACCAGTGTCACTGACTAGTACAGTATACAAGATATGTGAAAAGATCATCAAGAAACAATGGACTGAATATTTAGAAAGAGAAGGAATAATAACAGATAGACAATTTGGATTCAGAGCAGGAAGATCATGTGTCACAAACTTATTAAATTTTTATTCAAGAGTAATAGATATAACACAAGAAAGAGATGGATGGGTGGATTGCATATATTTAGACTTAAAAAAAAGGCATTCGATAAGGTTCCGCACAGGAGATTACTATGGAAGTTAGAACACACTGGAGGATTAAAAGGAACATTAAAGAACTGGATGGAAGACTACCTGAAAGGAAGGGAAATGAGAACAGTAGTAAAGGATGAAAAATTTGAATGGAGAGAAGTTAAAAGTTGAGTACTACAGGGATCAATTTTGGCACCAATAATGTTTTTAGTATATGTAAATGACATGACAGAAGGAGTAAGCAGTTACATAAGTCTATTTGCAGATTATGCAAAATCACTAAGAAAGAAAGATGTGAGGAGATACAGAATGATACAAACAATATACATGAATGGAGAAAGACATGGGAAAAGGAGTTTAATACAAAAAAATGCAATGTATTGGAAATGGGAAACAGTGCAATGAGACCCTAATGAACGTATAAATTAGGACAAAAAAATTATGTCAATAGAAAAAGAAGAGAAAGATTTGGGAGTGGTAATACAAGACAACTTATCACCAGAGAAACATATAGAAAGAATATTTGGTGACACTTTCATGATGCTAAGGAATATACGGATGGCTTTTCATTTCCTAGATAAAGATATGATAAGAAAAATTATAACTACAATGATCAGATCAAAACTGGAATATGCAGAAGTAATATGGTCCCCGCACAAGAAAAAGCATGTGTTGAAATAAGAACGAATACAGAGAATTGCCACTAAGATGGTGCCAGAATTGGAAGACCTAACATATGAGGAAAGATTAAAGGAAATGCATTTAACAACACTAAAAGAAAGAAGAGAAAGAGATGATTTAATCACAATTCATAAATTGATGAACAACCAGGAGGAAACAGATAGAAAAGATCTAATATTGAGAAGAAAAGAAGAGGCTAGAAATTTAAGGGGACACAAGAAAAAAATGCAAAAAGGAATTTGCTTGAACGATACAAAAAAGTACAGTTTTTCCAAAAGAAGTATAGATACTTGGAATGGGCTGAAGGAAGAGGTGATAATGGCAAAAAATGTACATCAACTGAAGGAAAAACTGGACAGGACCACACGAGTGTAGCTCAGGCCCTGTATACTACAGCTAGGTAAATACAACTAGGTAAATACACACACACATGTAGAGACCCAAGATAAATATTTAGAGATTTGAATAGATTGTTATTTTCCTTGCTTAAAGGGCAAAAAAATCTTTTGCAAAAGCAATTGGATACAAAAATGGCTGACGCCACCGAGAACTTTTTAATTTAGGGAACTCAACGCTATGCAGATGTAAGGTTGAGTATTTTATGAGATTAGTAATACTGGTAGTGCAAAGAACTGATCGATTCCAGTACTTTCACTAGTATCGGTTTGGAGACCTACCAGTATTATTTCCTAATACTGGTATTGGCAATATACCAGTATTGTGTCGATACTGCACATCACTAGTACATACACAGAATTCCTTAGAAATTTGCTAATAAGTACTTCTCTAGATTGTCCCTAAAAGTATTCAAATTTCCCAATTTGTGGAAAAATCTCTCAAATATCGGAAGGCTGCTAGCATGCCTGATGTCCTCTCCACTCTTAATTCATCCATTGTCATAACAAAAGGGTTGGATCAGATTTAACGGTACAAAAATACTAGTTGAAGAGAAACAGATTGTTCAGTTAAAGCAACCATGCATACAGCCAATCATATAACATTAGAATCCCAATAAATTCAGTGTTATGTAATTCTCTACGAGAAAAGTTTGCAACAATATGAGAAAACAGTAATTGCTAAAAAAAAAAACTATAATTTATAATGTATAATTACTGAATAGAAGCATTATGTGATGTCCAGTAGGTGAGGGCTCCTGCAGCATCTGTGGGACCATCAATACCGTCTGTTCCTCCGGACATGAAAATCACTTCTCCTTTAAAGGGTGATCCTTGCATTTTCTGGTGATTACAATATGAAGAAAAAATAATAATTCACTGATTTGTAGATGTTTGCATTAGCATAATGCTGTCGAATTTTCATTCAAAGAAGAGCATTCGCCAAGTTCAGTTGTGTACATATTGTGCATGTTTTGCTATCATTGATTGAGTATTCCTTATTGAAGTAATTTGCAAATATTTTTTTTAATGCATTTAGATTTACAGTTATGTGTCACAGTTCTTCCACTTAATTCCTCAAATTTTCAATAGTAAAGCACTTAAATATATAATTCTATAAAGTAAACATATGCTGCATGGTTTTCCTATAAAATGTTTTAGTTAATTCAAAATAATGATAGTTTTAGTTACATTAACAGCTGTCATGGCTTTGAAGAATAAAATATGTATGCACAAGGCTCATCTAGATAAAATTACCTTTTCAAGGTTGATACTAGCTGACAAAACCATTTCTTGATTCCTTCCTCCTTGGCCCGTCCCAGTCACAGTAACGGTTGTCTCTCCTCCAAAGATAAGCCACAGAGGACATTCTTGTTGCTGACATTTAACTACAGTTTCCTTAATAATGTGTTTTTTCTTGCTGTCTATACATAATTCCTGAAGTATCTCTTCACTAAGTGAGTCATCATCTTGCTGCTCACCATGAATCATATGAGTGAGTGTTGTTGCAAATGCTGCCATGCTCGCTCCTATCTCAGCAGCTTCACCATGAAGTGATGAAGTTAACACTAATGCAGGATAATTGATGTCTCCTTGATGATTTAAGAAATTTTTAATTGCAGATAAAGCAGTTTCGATACTACCTATGATGTTATTGTTGACATGAGAGAATTCTTTTATTATTTGTTTTTTGGCTTTAAGTGCCTGATTTATTTCATCTGTAATAGGTATATCATATTTTTGCAGGATCTGCATGGCAGCTACAGGAGAATCTCTATTTACCACTGTGGGGCCACTTGCTATTATATCAAGATGATTGCCAATAACATCAGAGAGGATTAAGGAAACAATTTTTGCCTTGGTCATTTGTGCAATGCCTCCACCTTTGGTGACTGACAGAGCTTTTCTTACAGTGTTAAGCTCAGAGATATTTGCACCACCACAACTCAAACTCTTGATGATGACAGATTTTTCATGTAGTGTGAGAGGATAAGCAGGATATGGAAGGAGAGCAGAGCCTCCGCCTGATACCAAGACTATGAGAAGATCTTGTTCTTTCAGATTTTGCACCAATGATACTATCTTTTTTGAAGCAGTAAAAGCATCTTCATCAGGAATGTTGTTCGTTGCTCCCTCTAAATATTCAACTATATTACTTGCATCTAAAGAGCCATTAATATTTAGTTTCTCTTTTATTCCTTTTGGAACACTCACAATTCCCTTTTGTAAGTGAGATCTACCATCGGATGTTTTTAAGGCATTTTCAATGGGATTAACCATTCCAATAACAGCCTTTCCAAAGCCAACTAAATAAACATTATTCTTTAGGTCATACTTTGCATTCTGGATGAACAGTTTTTCACCCTCTCTTTTAACAACATTTTTAATTATTTCATTTGGATGCACAGAATTTACTCCAGTCATGAAGACCTTCCACACTTTGCAGATTTTATCGTGAAACTTTATATTCACAGTTTTTTGCATCATGGGAGTTTCAACAGGTTCCCAAAGACCGGGTCTGAAAATCTGAAAATTTATTTCAGTTAGAACTTTATAATTAAATAAGTCATAATTCGGAAGATGATATTGATTACATTGTGAAATCGCTAAGAGAATTATCATTCATATAATAAACAAACACACACAAGAAGAGATATGAAAAAGATATACAGTTGACAAATATAAGATGAACCAAAGCTGTTTTTTACATTTAATAATGGTAAAGTAAAACATGAAAAAAGTATAACTAGATTGAAGGAAAATAAGAAAGTATGAGAACTCGAAAAGAAATTAGTTAAGTACTAAATAAAAATTTTCAGAAGTGTTTACAACTGAATCTGACTCTTTTAAGAAGCCACACGGACAAAAGAGAAAAAAACGAGAAGTGGGGAAACATAATAAATAGAGAAAAGATAGAGGAAATTAAAGAATTGTATGAGGGCATAGCAATGGGACCAGATTGGGTATCAGGATATATCTTGAAGGGGTGTAGACAAGAAATGGCTGAGCCAATCAATGATACAATTGAGTATTCTCTTAAAACAGTCTAAGTCTATAAAGAATGGAGAAGAGCTGATATAATGCCTATTTATAAAAATGGAAACAAAAAAGAACCACTTAATTATAGATCAGTGTCATTGACCAGCATAGTTGTTTGTGACATCAGCAACCAGGGGAAGAGAGAATGACCGAGGTGACGACCTAAAGTCCCTGGCTGCAGCAGCAGTCCACCTCTGACCTCTGGACTTTGCATACGTTAACCCTGTTATTTCCCGGCAGGACTTTTTTCCCACCGAGCTTCTATCCATCCTATTAGGACACGGTGGTGCTGCCAAGACAAGACGATGCAGAACCGAGTGAGCGGACATGTTGGTGGAAGAGTAAGTACTGTGATGAGGGCCCGTGGTGGGGCAGCTCTTCATTCTTCAACTGTGCTTGGTTAGATTTCTTTTAATCTTTCCTTATATGTGAGATCTTTCAATTCTGGCACCATTTTTGTTGATATTCTCTGTATTCTTTCTATTTTCAACACATGCTTTTTCTTGTGAAGGGATCATATTACTTCTGCATAATCCAGTTTTTGTCTAATCATTGAAGTTAAAATTTTTCTCATCATATCTTTATCTAGGAAGTGAAAAACCATCCGTATATTTCTTAGCATCAAGCATGTGTCACCAAAAATTCTATCTATGTGTCTCTCTGGTGATAAGGTATCTTGTATTACCACTCACAAATCTTTCTCTTCTTTTTCTATTGATATAATATTTTGTCCTAATTTATATGTCCATGAGGGTCTCATTGTGTTAGGCATAGTTAGGTAGGAAAACTGTAAAATCATGATCTTGTATTATATCTCATTTTTTCCTCATCCAAGGTGTAAGAGGGAGAGAGAGGATACAAGTTAGCTTCTCATATGCGTCCTCCTTAGTTTAGCCAGGATCATACTACCTTCATCTACTATACTATTTAATTAGAAAAGGCAGATGATGAGACAGATATCTATTATAATAATCACATTAAGTTCATAGTTCATTTCTGTATAATTCAATTACAAGCATCTGGTATTGTATCTTCAGGTTATATATATTATTATTTAATGAAGTGTCAACCTGAGGGCGTGGTGCTGTGCCTTGCAGGGCATGGCGGGGAGAGAACCAGGACGCACTACTGAGAGAAATTCTTGACAGGAAGAGGAAAGTAACGAAAGAAGAAGTATCTTATCTTTGTGCCAAGTTATATGACTGTATATACATATCTTCTATAAATATAAATATTATAGTAATGACAGTGTTTCCAGTTACCTCCCGTTACACCACAAGGTTGTTTGACAATACATTGAACACCAAAGGTAAGAGTTGAAACTTCTGGTGAATTATTTGTGAGTATACATCAAGCTGGTGTTACTCATATTAAGTAATACCCAGAACAATTGTACTCTTTCCCATTATCAATACGTAGCATTTTTTTGCCCATGTCTTGCTCCATTCATATATCTTGTTTATATCATTCTTGTGGTTTCTTATCTTTCTTAATTATTTTGCATCATCTGCAAACAGACTTATGTTACTGCTTATTCCTTCTGTCATGTCATTTACATATACTAAAAAAAATTATTGGTGCCAAAACTGATCCCTTTGGTAGTTCACTTTTTACTTCTCTCCATTCTTATTTTTCATCCTTCACTACTATTCTCATTTCCCTTCCTTTCAGGTAGTCTTCCATCTAGTTCTTTAATGTTCCTTTCAATCCTCCAACATATTCCAATTTCCATAGTAATCTCCTGTGCCTTATCAAATGCCTTATCAAATATATGCAATCCACCCATCTTTCTGTTATATCTATCACTCTTGAGTAAAAACTTAATAAATTGGTGACACATTACCTTCCTGTTCTGAATCCAAATTATCTATCTGATATTCTTCCTTCTCTTTCTAAGTAATCAATCTATTGTTTCTTGATGACTTTCATTGATAGGTGAGGGTGCTGGGATTGTGAGTCTGGGGGGTGCAAGAGACACTGCTATGGTCACATGATAGTGAGCTGAGCGACTTGCCCACCCAGCTGATTTGCCGGATAGTGTTTTGTTACTGTGGTAAGCTGGTTGGCCACTACCTGGTGTGTGGGTGACTGCAAGTGGCGGTAGCTTACGTTAAGAGAAGAGTTAATCTTGTCACAAAGATTGGGATGATGTAATTGTCGGTGACGAGCTATGAGTCCCCGTATAAGTCAGGTGGCACACAAGAGGTGATGCGGCAAAAGTGTAGGTGGACACCAGTTCTCTGGCCCTTGGCACTGCGATTCAGGTGGGCATCATTGATGATACAAACTGGCTGCGCTCAGACATCGCCAGTTATATCAACATGGCTTGATGCAGTCATCAAGGGACTCAACCTTGCTCTAGCTTGGCAGATGAAGAAGGTGGAGTTGATAATGATCCGTCCACAGTCTACCGCTGGATTAAAAATGGCCTTAAAAGAGGAACTAAACTCAAAACTAAGGCAGCTAGTAAAATGCTAATTTGCAAGAGAATCGGCATTGTTATGTCCTTGGTTAAGGATAAAAGCAGTGCTGCAGCTTTTTGAGGGAAAAGTATTTTTACATGAATAAAATTTAGTGGTTTACATGATATTAATGGTGAGGTGAAAAAAGTAATCATTTAACAATAACATAAACAGTTCTTGTAATGTATTCTTATATAGCAAACTAACATGCCTAGCACCTTCTCGGCTTCAACACCAAAACAGTTAGCTTCATGGCTATGGGATAAAGTCACTCACTTCATCCAGAGTTAAGCTTGTTGTTAAGGCATCATTACACGGTCTTGTTTTTAGTTGAATATACTCCTATTGAATTTGAGTCTTTTGACTTTCCATGTCAGTCTATACAGAGATCTAAAGTCAACTAATTAGTTCTTAGGCACCACTGTTGACGTGCATTGACCTTTGTTATGCCACTACTCTATGGTCTCCCAATTTACTTTGCTTATGAAGTTTTATTTCCAGATTGTACCCACTGCGTTTACTAGGAAGTTAGGGTGTTAAATTGCGTTATATTAAGTTTAGAAATATCCTTCACCATTACATATCATAAAAGGATCAATTTGCTGACTGTTTTCATCTGTTTTAATAGTTTTTAAGTTCCAATTTTTTATATTTCTATCTTAATGTTCAAGTCGAGACATATTATGTCCTTCATTACAAAATGAAGGCCTAAATTGTATATGTGGAGTGCAAAGCTTCTCATTACATTTATCCGTTTTACCTCCAGCCAGTTGAAAACAAACCTTTTCTGGTCAATTCTGGCAACCTTGTGACGTCAATGTAAGTCACCTATACATTGATTGGTGTTTAGTTTATGCTATGGGGAGGCGGTGGTGCAGTGGTCAGCGTTCGGGTGTGGGAGACTAGGGTTCCGGGTTCGAATCCCCGATATCCGCTGACCACTTTTCAATATTTGATATCACACATACTCAGAACGGTTGCAAGCACTGGACATTCCATCAATGGTTTATCGTAGAATAAGAGGAGACATGATAGAAACATTTAAGATCATAAATGGATACTATGATAATGCCGTGAACCTAACCTTGAAGAGGAACACTGGACCAACGCGAGGGAACATCAAGAAATTGACCAAGGAAAGATGCAGGACTAAAGAGGAGACAGATGTACTTCTGCTTGAGGATAGTGAACGTGTAGAATAGTCTACCGAATAAGGTCATCGAAGCTAGCAGTGTGGTGACATTTGAAAAGCGACTCGACAAATTCTGGAAAGATCAACCTGTAAAATATAATTTTGAAGACAATTTAATAATCACCCCAGGCCACCACATAAGTCTTTACGCTAATGAACAAGACCCAGAAGATGATCTGGACATAGAGGCCTAGGCCTGCGTCCAGTACAACTGTAAGGAACTGTAAGGAACTTACACTCTCAATTTCACTTTACCCTTTTTTCTCTTGCTTGTTTTTCCTATGCTTGCCTCTGCAATTTTGGTTATTTTCCTTACTAGTTTATCATTCAATTCCTCTACACCTCTCTCTGCACTCAAACCATTTTCATCTATCCTCCAATCCTCTTTATCTAAAACAAACCACAAAAACACTAAGCTTGACTTGGTGCCGAAATATTATTAGCTGGCTTACAAACTTTCCTAAAAACTTTATTAAAAGTAAAATATTGCTACTGTACTTTTATTTGAAATTATTTGGCGACATATTAATTTCATTTTTGTTATGGTTGCCGAAAATAATCCTACACAGTACATAACCAAAACTGAGCTGCATAATCTAGGTGGGGTCTAACTAGCGCTAAATACAACCTCAGAACTTCTATTTGTCACATACCTACCAATAAATCATAGTATATTTCTATTTATCTATGTCTAACTATAATACACTGTTCCCTGGGGCGCAAGTCACTGCTTAATTGAACTCCCAAAAGTCCCTCTCACTATATGACCTTCCTAAGGTAGTATCATTTAATGTGTAGTCTACAAACCTAATATCGGTAAAGATTCGTAAGACGACCTATTCGATATCTCGTATGCACTGCAAATTCAACCTCAGAAACTTCTAAAGATCACCTCAAACAGTTATGCCGCTGAATTACAGAAAAAAATACAGTTTATTTTAAGTTACTTTAGGTTTGGTTAGTTTACGTTAGGTTTAGTTTGGTTTGGTTAGGTCAGTTTTGGTTAGGCTTATATAACTGCAGCTCTGGGAAGGTTATGCTAACAAAGTTATTTTATTCGGTAAATTTTTACATCTTCACCAGAATGGCGTGTGGCTACGAAAGAAAATGGCTTGTGTTCATCTAAATGTTTTCTAATTGCCCTTGCCATATGATAGCTTCTAACATCTACATATTCATTACTAAATACTGTTGATTCAATGTACTAAACTCGTATCTGGAACCTGGATACTGACAAATTATAGATCGAAGTGCTTAGAGAAACGTTGTCATCCACTATTCATCCGCTATTGTTTTTTTTTTTTGGTTCTTTTTTTTTAATCAAAAGGGAAAACAAAAACGTTAAAAAAAATCCCACTTGTCGCCAGACCCTGCAAAGAGGACAGTAGGAGGAATACAGTAAGGGGTGGAGTTCATTTAACATTAGAGGTGTTTTGACACTCCTCTTTTGAAAGAGTTTAAGTCATAAGCAGGTGGAAAAAACAGAAAAAGGAAGAGAGTTCCAGAATTTACCAGTGTAAGGGATGAAAGAGTGAAGATACTGGTTAATTCTTGCATTAGGAAGATGGACAGAATATGAATGAGAAGAGGTAGAAAGTCTTGTGCAGCGAGGCCGCGGGAGGGGGGGAGGCATGCAGTTAGCAAATTCAGAAGAGCAGTCAGCATGAAACTAGCGGTAGAAGATAGATAAAGATGCAACATTGCGTCGGTGACTTAAAGAATGAAGACAGTCAGTTAGAGGAGGAGAGCTGATTAGATGAAAAGCTTTAGACTCCACCCTGTTTAAAAGATCTGTATGAGTTGAACCCCCCAAAACATGAGAGCCATACTCCATACATGGGCGGATAAGGTCCCTGTACAGAGCAAACAGCTGAGAGGGAGAGGAAAATGGACGCAGACGCCATAGGACACCTAACTTTTTGGAAGCTGATTTAGCATGAGTAGAGATATGAAATTGCCAGTTTAGATTTTTAGTAAAGGATAGACCGAGTGTATTTAATGTGGAGGAGAGGGGAAGTTGAGTGTCATTGAAGAAGAGGGGATATAGTTATCTGGAAGATTATGTCGAGGAGATAGTTGTAGAAATTGAATTTTTGAGGCATTGAACAAAACCAGGTTTGCCCTGCCCCAATCAGAAACTAGTGAAAGATCAGAGGTTAAGCGTTGTATAGCATCTCGCCTTGAGTCATTTAATTCTTGTTGGGTTGGGCGTCTGTTGTACGACGTTGAAAAATGCAGAGTGGATAGGGCATTGAGTCAGATTTAGGAGATCATTGATGAATAATAGAAAGAGAGTGGGTGATAGGACAGAACCCTGAGGAACACTACTGTTGATAGTTTTAGGAGAAGAACAATGACCGTCTACTACAACAGCAATAGACCGGTCGGAAAGGAAACTGGAGATGAAGGTACAGAGAGAAGGATAGAATCCGTAGGAGGGTAGTTTAAAAATTAAAGATTTATGTCAGACTCTATTGAAGGCTTTCGATATGTCAAGTCCGACAGCAAAGATTTCACCGAAGTCCCTAAAAGAAGATGACCAAGATTGTTAGGAAAGCAAAAAGATCACCAGTAGATCGGCCTTTACGGAAACCATACTGGCAATCAAAGAGAAGGTTGTGAGCTGATAGATGCCTCATTATCTTCTTGTTAAGGACAGACTCAAAGGCTTTAGAAAGGCAGGAAATCAAAGCTATAGGGCGGTAATTAGAAGGATTGGTACGGTTTGGTTCGGTTATATAAGTTTTTCATATTTTATTACCCCAAAGACAGGCACATGCCGTATCTATAAGCGAGCACTTAAGTACAGCTGCCGTACTTGTAAGCTGTGCTATTATAGAGTACGCCACATACTCATTTCATGACATTACTGGCATTAATCAGGATAAAGCTGTGCTTTACCCTGATTAAAGCTATGTTTTACCGTTTTACCATACAGTATTATCACATTTGTGTATTCAACGCACTATTTTTCTACTAAGGTGGCGTCATTTCCCACAATTAAGGTGGAAATCAGTATATTTTACTCAGATAATTAACTATTTACTCGCTCTGGGCCGCCATATTACATTTTTGTTGGTGTTTTTCAGGGGAATCCGGGTTACAAGCTGAAATCTTTCTCCTAAGACACCTCCAAAGCAGTCTTCGAAGCCGGGTCTAATCGGCTTGGAACTGTCTTCTTATCCTCCAAGCCGAAAGTGGACGACAAAAACGCGCCAGACGGGATTGACTTGGGTTTACCGAAGACGATCTTCGAAGCCGTGGACGTCAAAAACGCGGCTTTAGGGCATTCTAAATATACTTCACTCCCCACACTCACATTCAAAACACTGTCACTCTTACCTTGACTGTTCCCGTCCATAGCTTCAGCCATTCTTAAAACACTAAAAACACACTCACTACAACACAGAGAAACTCACAACAAAACTTTGTAGGCAGTGTTAGGGGGTTTGTTTACACTATGATCTAAAGATAACACGCGTTTCACTTATCTTACATTTTTTTCACCTGTTCCTCGGAAACTACCCCTTTCTAACACAGTACACACTTACTACATACACTCGCCAGTCAAAATACTGATTTCTAGTCAATCACCTAGCTGTTAGATAAAATCACCTATTCAACCACAAAATGACAGGGGAAAAACTCACCGCACTCTTAAAATGGCCGTCAGGAGACCATGACGAAATTTCTTTCGAGTGACGTTACGAGAAAACCCTGGAAGAGGGTTTTCTCGTGACATCACTGTTTTGTGCGGTACAATCATGCTGACATTTTGGAGCACAATGCTCTTGTTACTGTGTAATGGTATATAATTAAATTAATTGCTTAAAAATGCCTTATTGTGCAGTAATTAATTGCAACAGTCGTTCCAAGAAGGACATTGGTGTATCTTTATTCCGTCTCCCTAAAGTCTGCACATGGAAGGGCGCAGAACACGCAGAATTGCTACGAAACTAGCACTATAGTCTGGCTATCCTTAGCGTGTGGCTGGGGTGTTCCAGTCGTGGGGAATAACCGTCCTACAGCGGTGCCACGTGTAGAGATTTGCCGCGCAAATTCAAATCAATTTCGTATTTTAAAAATTTATGAGGCCCGAATCGTGTATCTGGCAACATCATATGTTATATGTGAAGTTTTTTTGAGTGATAAGATGCATTATCCAGAACGAAAGGGAAATTCATTAATAGGTACTGCTTTTTATTAGCAACACTGTAAAATATGTATGCCACGTTTCTTTATATGTTTATATATATCTTATCCATTATAAGTTTACTGTTTCTTCATACATTATAATACTATGAATAAACGTGTATGCATATTTCCTGATCATGTCTGCCATGGTTTTACTTACATTAAAACATTTCTACAATGCAGATTAAAAGACACGTGGCAGATCTGTAAAAGGGTACTCCCCGACTGTTTCCGCCCGCCAACCACACGCTAAGGCTAGCCAGACTATAGCGGTAAGTAGTGTCATTTATATGTAATCAAATTTTTTTTAAATTTGTTCTACACAAATGCATTTCGCGATGTTTTTTGATATATTAATGACGGTCAATTTGCAGTTTTACTCATGCAACGATTTTGTGATGTGCCTTATGTGTTTTCTGTGATACATGTAGTGAATTGATTGATTTTCTACCTCTTTTCCGTCGCAAATGGCTAGTTTTCAAGTTATGCCTCTTTTTCAAGCCATGCCTACCCCTCATCCATAATGATCTTGGGGAACCTATGGGAAATCGGGGTTTTTGGGTGGGAGAAGATGAAATAGTGATTTACGCTAATAAATAAGCATTATATCTTTCAAATTAACATAACCTAATTGAACTTAAAGTATCTCCGAAAAAAAATCTAAGATGAAAAGCCTATTTTCTGGGTAAACCTAACTAATTAACCCAACCTTACTTAACCTAACCTAACCAGAACTCAGGTAATATCTTCCTAGCTGGGGCCCGATTTCCCACAGGGCTAAATAACTAGGCTCTGAATCATTGAATTCACATTCTGAAGTCACTAAATGGAAGCTGAAGGCTTCTTCTTTCCACATATATATGTCCTTATAATTTCAATTGATTGGAACCGGAAAAAAGTTACAAGGCAAAATCTTAAAAAAAAACGGCAGGTTTTCCTTAGCTGTCCGTAAACTAGTGCCATTACCCTATATGTTGGGTTTACCTAGATCGCTAACCCATTCACGTCTTAAGATGATAATTTACTTACCCTAGCCAATTTAAGAATTCTATTCCCATACTTTTTTAGCTTCACCTATGTTACAAAGCCACTCGTGAAGTAGTTGTTGCTTCGAGAGCTTTGTAACCTTTCATCTGTTTTCCAGTATAAAAGCTGGTTTGAACAACTAAAAAGTTAAAAATATTACCAAATTCAATATATGGAAGTTTAATCTCACTTTTAGAATAATTAGTCTTTAAATTGTATTGGTCCTGACCCTGTATTAAGAGAATTTTTTCTTGGTATAGAGCTTCAGGCGACATATGTTGACAACAACAAGTTGTGCTTCGATGTGGCTGACCGGAAGTACGATGACGTAGTCACGCAAACCCTGTAACAGCAGCTCCTGTAAGGTGAAAAAAGAAAATAGAAAAAAGGGAGAACAAACAGAAAAAAAAGTGTATCCACTAAAGGCGTGTTCATCAGTGGCATTCTGACGAGATGACAATCATGTTTGAGCGATCTTTCTCATGTTGACTTGCAGATTTCTCGTGGTGACTTGCAGATTTTTGCCTACACACTCAAGACACGAATTTCTGCGTCTACCCTATGGCTTTTCAACCAATCAGCGCGCAGCAACTTCCAACATCATTCAGTAAAGACACTCAAACGGGATATATTTCGAATAAATAAGAGGAAAGTAAGATATGTTTGAGACCATTACAGTGAGTGTAATACATAAGATTTTTATTATATATGTTACTTTTGGTATAAAAGAAGACCAAAAACAAGCATAATGATTGAAATATATTAGAGAATTTGCAGTAAATAGCGACATGTTGGCCTCTAACCTTGGCGAGGAGGGCGGGACATGTGTGGTTTCATATCAGTATATATATTTTGAATAAATTCCAGGTGTTATAATATAAGAATAACTGCATAGAATGTAATGATATATATTATTGTATTTATTTAATAGTAAAAGAAGACCAGGCAAATGCTGTTATTTGATATTAAGAAAGGATAAATATGATAGATTATCGTACATAACAATCATGTTATGGCATTTTTGGCTCGGTAGATTAACCTCGATATATAGATATATCGATGTATCGTTACATAAAATATATATATATATATATATATATATATATATATATATATATATATATATATATATATATATATATATATATCAGCTTTTATACACTTTAAACACCATTATAATTTAATAACATCATTATTACGTGTGAATTAGGATGTGAAAATATAGTAGGAGCAATATAATAAATAGTTAATAATGCTTTATCGAGGTAAGAGGAAACGGGCTTTGCCCCAAGAGGCCATAACTCTGCCCATTCAAGAGGCTGTAGCTCCGCCCTCATGTTCGTCTTTTGTTAAGGAAGCGCATTAAAATATTATATATGGATACTAATGAAATAAACTTAGCGTTAGGTTAGCCACGGAGGGTTATAGAGTTAGGTTAAGAATGACTATTTATAAAAGGGAACAAGAGCAGGCAGGAAACGGTGTGTCAAGGACTGGTGGAGACTGGCGGTGAATGTGTTGTCTCTGCCCGCTGCTGCAAGCTAGTGATCCCGCACATGCGCACCTCCCACCTGTTCTCTCTATCCAAACAGGACGCCTCATAACGTGTTCATTAAGGACAACAAGGGCCATACTTATAAAGAATTAGGATTTGATCCTAAGCTAGGACATTTGTCCAGCTAAGGCGTGGAGCTTAAGAATGAGTCTAAGGGCCGTACTATTAAAATCTTTCGCCAGGGTAGGCAAGCCTGGCAAGCGGGGCGAAGCATAATTTCTTACTTTTAAACTCCACCAGCCCTTCGCATGGCAAAGGGCTGGTTGGAATAGTATTGGAATCGCCTCATAACGTGTTCATTAAGGACACCAGAAGTTTTGGCCACTGATGTAAACGCCTTAACGCTTGCTGCACGTGGCTGGGAGGTCTGTTATTGGCCCTTAATGTCAGCCAATCACGCGCTCTGTATCCATCTGCGAGGAGGGGAGGGGAGGAGCTCAACGAGGTGTAGAGAGTGCCACTGGCTACACTTTTTACACCGCTGCGCTACGGCGCCAAGCATCCGCAGTCGTCTCCCTACATCCCGACAATTTCCAACGGCCCAAAACAATCGTAGTTTTCTGTTCTAACTATCATTCATCGGGAGATAATCCCGACCATCGTAACAGAATCGTAATTGTGTCGTGGTTCATCGTGGTACGATAGATTCAATGGTGACCATCGTTATTATCTACAAAAAATAGTGTGCCGTCTGG
Source organism: Metacarcinus magister (assembly GCA_029783475.1). Lineage (NCBI taxonomy): Eukaryota > Metazoa > Arthropoda > Malacostraca > Decapoda > Cancridae > Metacarcinus > Metacarcinus magister. The sequence continues at coordinate 682 of JAPQNM010001675.1, read as the reverse complement.
CATCATCGGCATCACAAAAACCGGTCTCGATGTGGCACGCCGCATCACGTCACCCTATGACGGACCATGATATATATATACGATATATATAGTCGGCCCGGCCAGTCTACTCTAGTCCCACACAACAAGCACTTCTCCAAGCACTCTTCAAGATGGTGAAGGAAAGGAAGGACAAGAAAGCTGGGACAAAGAAAACGACTGATTTCTCTCGTCAGGAGGAGGATGCTACATCATCACCCATGCCACTACCTGCCACCCCTACATCTGAGCCTAGCCTTCCCACCCCTACATCTGAGCCTAGCCTTCCCACCCCTACATCTGAGCCTAGCCTTCCCACCCCTACATCTGAGCCTAGCCTTCCCACCCCTACATCTGAGCCTAGCATTCCCACCCCTACATCTGAGCCTAGCCTTCCCACCCGTACATCTGAGCCTAGCCGTCCTGCATATGTCCCTGTCGCAGGAAGCAGCCCTACTTTATTATTGGGAGATAATGAATTAGAGATTATATACCTGGGCAAGGGTCCTGACACCTTTCCACGACATGTCTTAATCAGTCGTAATCACATCGTTTGCAATTCCCGATCGATTTACGCTCATCGGTAATTGTCTTGTAACGTCGTAATACATCTTGGCCATACTTTCAAGACTGGTCGGGGTTAAGAACTAGGGAGTGGAGATTA